>PVLD010018333.1:0-39292 GCA_004027595.1 Dinomys branickii | reverse complement strand
GGCCATACTACCAAAACTGTTGTACAGATTCAATGCAATTCCCATCAAACTACCGTTAACATACCTCACAGATCTAGAGAAAATATGCCTCAAATTCATCTGGAACCAGAAGAGACCCAGAATAGCAAAAGCAATCCTGGGCAATAAGGACAAATCAGGTGGAATCACAATCCCTGACCTGAAATTATACTACAAAGCTTCTGTAATAAAATCAACCTGGTACTGGCTAAAAAACAGACCTGAGGATCAATGGAACAGACTGGAAGATGCAACCATAACGAAAAACTCACTCAGCTACCTAATATTTGACAAAGGGGTCAACCAAACCCACTGGAAAAAAGAAGGTTTGTTTAATAAATGGTGCTGGAAAAACTGGCTTGCCTCTTGCCAAAAACTGAAAATAGACCCCAATCTATCACCATGCACCAAACTCAGGTCAAAATGGATCACAGACCTCAATATTAAAACAGAAACTCTACATCTATTGGAAGAGAAAGTAGGTAAAAATCTTGAAGACATAGGAGTAGGCAGAGAGTTCATGAACAAAAATGAAACTGCAAGGGAAACACTTCAAAGAATCAATAATTGGGACCTTGTTCTACTGAAAAGTTTTTGTACATCTAAAGAAATCACCAGCAAAGTAAAAAGAAAACCCACAAATTGGGAAAAAATCCTAGCTGGCTGTCCCTCAGACAAAGGTCTTCTATCTAGAACATACAAAGAATTAAAAAACATGTACCTGTCTAAATTCAAAGACCCAATCCAGAAATGGGCATCTGAGATGAATGCACAATTCTCAGACAAAGAAATACAAATGGCAAATAAATATATGAGAAAATGTTCCACATCCTCAGTCATTCGAGAAATGCAAATAAAAAGAACATCGAGATTTCATCTCACCCCAGTAAGACTGGCCGGTATGAAAAAGTCATCCAATAACAAATGCTGGCGAGGATGTGGAGAAATAGGGACTCTATTACACTGCTGGTGGGAATGCAGACTGGTGCAACCACTGTGGAGAGCCGTTTCGAGATTTCTCAGCAAATTAGGTCTAGAGGTTCCATTCAAATCAGCTATTCCCCTTCTGGGTATTTTCCGAGAAGATCTGAAAACATCATATCACTCTGATATATGTGCACCCATGTTTATAGCAGCACAACTTGTAATAGCTAAAATGTGGAAGCAATCCAAGTGCCCATCCACAGAAGACTGGATTAAAAAATTGTGGCATTTTTATATAATGGAATATTATTCAGCTAAAAGAAAGACAGTTTTGGGGACTTTGTAGGCAAGTGGTCAAAACTGGAGTCCATACTCATAAGTGAAATAAATCAGCAGTACATGTGCAGGCAACGTATTGTATCACTGGTGTAAGAACCTGAGGGTGGGTATATAGACTAAGAGATATGAAGGAAATCTGTTCAAAAACAAAGAACAGATGGGACGAGGGAAAGGAGAAAAATACAGAGGCAAAAATATATGTATGTATATATGAATATACATATATGCAGGAGGGCTAACATGGTTCTACTATTGTATTATATCACTTAATGCTAAGGAATGATTGATGATGGGTTATTTGATCAATCTTGTATGTCTGTATGTGTTATCCTGAACACACACTTCGAAGATATCAATATGCAAAGCAGGAACTACTGGTGGTTTTGTTGTTGTTGTTATTTTTTTGTCTTTGGTTTTTTGTTTTTTGTGTTTTTCTGTTTTTGAGAGGATTAACTGTCTGACCAATTCTGCATGTCTGTATCTGGGTTCATATATATACACTTCGAACATATCAATGGGTAAAGCAACAACCACTGTTGAGTCCATGTCACCTTGTCTGTAGATCAGTTTTGATTGTACTATTTTTTATGCTAATTTGTGTCTGTTTGTTAATATGTTTTTGTGCTTTTATTTAAAAAAAAAAAAAAGAGTCAGTGAACGTTATAATCATGGTTATGCTATCTAACCTTAGCCAAGTTAGAATAAAGCAAGCTTTGAGGCAATTATGGAATATATTATTCTATATACTGGAGTATCCTACATAATTTTTTTTTGGTCTCTTTAAGAACCAAAGCTTGCATTGTGACCATTTTAAACTGACAGCTTTAAAATGGTTCAGATTACATAGTTACCACAATGCAGTAAGACTGATTTGCATGTGCCGCACATAATTTCCTTAATAATTACACCTCATTTCTCTGGTTCTTTTAAAAAAAAGATGGTACCTAATGGAGCATGTTTCTTAATAAGCAAACTGTCATCACCAGTGCCACTGTACCATGCAGTAAATCCTTGTCAAGTTTTTTTTTTTGGCTCAAATGGTTTGGGCCCTGCCAGCATTCTGGCATATGTACACCATTTACCCTGGCTGCTGCTGCATCTAAATATTTTGCTAAATCTGCCATGTCACTCACTATGCCTACATTTACCCTTTAGATTTTCTTTTTAAATTTCAGGCTAAATATTGAGGATTGAAAAAAATTAATTTAATTATAATAAGATCCTTTTAAAAATGCTACTAAAATTAGAATAATTAAAACACAGATTCTGTTTTTTTTTTTTTTTTTTTTTTTTGCGGTACTGGGGATCGAACTCAGGACCCTGTGCTTGCTAGGCAAGCGCTTATTCCACTGAGCTATATCCCCAGCCCCCTAAAATTAGAATAAACAATGGAGGAAATCACTCAAAAATCAAAGAGGTAAAGACAGTAAGAAATGAAACTTTAGAACATAACCACAATTTGAAAGGTGCACAGTAAAAAGACACTGAAAATCAGAGGGGAGATTATGGAATATAAACACATGGTGTCATGACACTGACTGAGACTTTTTATAGAAAAAAAGAAACAAGACAACTTTATTTCAAGTTGAGCATAACTGAAACTTTTAGACACTGCGGAGACTGTCTTCATGATCATGGGGTCAAGAACTTCAGAGACATTTTGAAGTAAAAAGTATTCAACTAGATATAAAAACTGTTCATCAAGATACATTATGTGGTAAGTGAAGATATAAGTTCAGAACGGAAAGAGGTACCTGCAACACATACCATGAAAGGGCAGGCAACCAATACATAAAGCCAGTGAACTGGAAAACAACAAACTCAGCAGAATTAAAAAGAAAAAAAAAGGCAAATGAACTTTAATCTCCACAAGGAGATAACACAAAAGTTTGAACAAATGAAAAAGTACCCAGTCTCATTAGCAGTCGGAGATGTAAATTAAAAGCACAGTGTGATACACCTAGAGTCCAGCACATTTAAAAAATTCGAGTGTAAAAATGCCAAGTGTTAGAAGGGTAGAACTGGCATGATCTAGTGACCTTGTATGTCCTTGACTCAGCACTCTGTAATTCCATTGCTAGACACAAGTTTCATATATATATATATATACACACACACACACACACACACATATGAATATGATATATGTACATGAATTATATACGATACACACATACATATGATACATGATATTTTGGGGTCCTTTAAAATAATATCACTAGTTTATAGTAAAACCCACAACCAAAAAATGCTACACCAACAGAAAGCGATGACAATTTCAAATACTGTACTATTTTTGGTGTTTTGCTAAATAATTGAGTCTGAGATGATGGTCACCTAAGGAAAATATCTGAAGTAAAACACTAGGTTTAAGGAAAGTGAAAAGGAAGAAGGGGTAGAAAAGGGCAGAAAAGGAGGCAGAGATAGAAGAAAAAACAAAGGGAAGGAGGATGGGGAAGGGGAAGCAGAAGAGGAAGCTAAGAAAGGAGAACAGGAGGAGGAGCCAGGAAAATAAAGAGAGAAAGAGGGAGCGAGAAACAATGAAACAGAAACATTTAAGGTAATTAATATTCGTACTGAGTGTGCTGGACGCCTGCAATCTCAGCGCTGGGGAGGCTGAGGCAGGACTGCTGTGAGTGCAAGGCTGGCCTGAACTGCACAGGGAAACCCTATCTCAAAAAGATCCCCCGCAAATTCTCAGAGGGAAAACGTTACGTACATGATACAAACAAATGTGTGGAATAAACAGGCTTTTGCAATTAAAAATAGGCAAAATTATAAAAAAAGAACAGAAGGAAAATAGAAACAAAGCCTTGTAAATGGAGAAGGGAAGAAGGACTGAATGGAAAGGAAGGGAATGGGAAAAGAGAATCAAGATATATCATGTACAGATACAAACTTGCTATGATGGATGTGATCACTGTGTTGTCAAAAGTGTACCAATAAAATTAATTTTTAAGAAAAAAAATTTTTTCTTAGTACTGGGAATCAAACTCAGGACTTTGCACTTGCCAGGCAGGCACCTGTGCCACTCAGCTGTATCCCCAGCCACAAGAAAATTTTTAAAATGGTCAAAATTTAATAAAATTCATACAAAAATTAAATCATTATATTGAGAAAATATTTGAACTCTCTCAGCAAGGAAAAAAAACCCAGGTAGTTTTTCAGGTGCAAAATCACAAAATTATTCAAGACAATGTAAGAAAATTTTTTGGAAATAAAAGACTTGAGAACTAAATGCTAATCTTAGAATGTCTAAAAGTGGAGCAAAATTGGCAAATAAAAAGTATATGTATGCTACTTACAACTTCAAAGAAAATGTAATGTACCAAAGATTAAGCCTGGTTAAGCTGAAATCAGCAAGGGACACATCAATCAGGGGACTTAACTTGTCTTGTTGGAAGCCTTATAAAAATACATGTCTTAAAATTATGCAGAAATACTGAAAAGAATGAACATTTAAAACTGCATTATACTGATGGGCTGAGAATATCCAATAATAAGAGCTAAAGAAATATGTTATCAAATAAGAGAAAAGACGTAAGTATAATCTTATCAATGTTTTGATCTTATTAAATAAGGACTTACATTATTCCATCTTTGAGTGCTCGTGACATCAGTGCATGTGGTTTATTTAAAGTATGGGTTACAAAGTTATCTAAAAATAAATGACTAAGAATACATAAGAATTTATATGTTTCTAAATCTGTAACACTTACTAGGAATGTTCTCTGGTTTCTGAGTGACTTAATTCTCTCCAAACTAATTCTACTCATGGGCTTAAAAGAGAGAATATTAAATCACAGTCAAATTCTTGCCATACTCAATACTCCTTAGCTACTATGCATTGAACTGTTCTATGCTTCTTTTGTTATTATTATTGTTATGGCTTGTGTCTAGGTGTCCCCGCAAAGCCAGTGTGGTCCTAAGTACAGCTTTTTAAGAGATAGCTGAATTACAGTGTGTGAAAATGGAACTGATTAATGGTACAATGCTAGGATCAAGGTCACTAGGATTAAGGGTGTGAGTGCTACTCACCCCAGGTGGCCTGGATCACACATAGAAGAGACATAAAGAGCTGTGGTTGGCCCTCGTTTCTTTTCTAGTTTCTGTCTGCCATGGACTGCTTCTCCTCTGTGATGCCCGTCTGCCATGCCACCTGCCTTGGAGCCTGCTGATTATGAACTGAAACCTCTACAAAATGTGAGCTAAATAACCTTCTTCCTCTTTATCTTTGGGTGTTGGGTATTTTCCTCAGTAAGGAGAGAAAAGTAACCAAAACAATTATCATATGCAATGGTAGAGAATGAGCCTGAGCCCAAGGCATCACACATGCGAGGCAAATGTTTTAACTGGAGCTACATCTCCAGTCCCTTTGTAATTACTTTTTATGTTTAGTTTATCCAAGCCTTTCCACCAAAGAATTAAACAAAGCCAGTCACTTACGTCAATAACCATTATGACCTAAATATTTCTTCACATTCAAGTTCACTGAGAAAATTATGATGGGACAGGAAATGATAACGTTAAAACTATATGCGGTCACTTTCTCCAACTTTCTACCCAAAACCTAAAACAGAATTTGTCAACCTCACTGAAAAAAATCTCAATTCTAAGTACTTTACTAAACAAAAAAACAATGGCTTCTTCTAAGATCACCCGAATGATCAACATCTGTTACTTATGGTCTTACCAAGTCGTGACCCCTTCAGTGAGTGCTAGATTTATCAACTCACTTCCAACCACATAAGGAGCAGAATATTGTGAAGTGATGGCTTGTTACTTCCTTCTGGATTATAAGTGATACATCGTTTCTTTTAAGATTATTTTGTAAAAAAGAACAAAAGACTTTCACTTTGGACACACTCTCCTGTAAGGGGTTCACTCACCCTGAGTGTAGACAGCACTGTGAGTGGGCCCTATGGCAAAGAACCAGGTCCTACTTACCACCCTTCGAGTAAGTTCGGTGGGAAGGTCAATAATCTGCAATTTCATGAGAAATCCAGAGCTAGAAGCATCTAAGTCATACTTAGATTTCTGATTCACAGAAACTGTGATGTAATAACTATTCGTTGTTTTAAACCATGAAGGTCTGGGGTATTTGTTATGCAGTAGGAACTACGACCCTGTGCCAAATGTAAGCTAAAACATCAGACGCTCTCAGGTAAGAGCACCAAAAAGAAAGAAACAAACAAAAAGAGAGAGAGACAGAGAGACAGAGAGAGAAAGAAAAGAAAAAAGGAAAGAAATTAGATTAAAAACCCCAACCTTAAGCACTCTTCCTGAAAGACCAGTAATTTCACCATCTTTTGGCTCTACTTCTGTAGCAGTATTCACATCGCCACTTCCCGTTGTATCAATGATATCAATGATTTTTGGTTTTCCGTCAGTTGTAACCTGAAAATTGAGACAAAACATAAATTGTAGATATTAAGTTTTATCCTTTAAGAAAGCAATGCATACTCGTATGTATGTGTAACGTATAAAATTTCTTACAAAATTTAACAAGAAAACCCAAAAGTCTAACAAATACTAACAAAAAATTTAGTCATGGAAATAAATCCTTCAAGTGGTTTCTTATATTCACTTAACAAACAATTATACCCTATTTTAGGTATCAAGGATACAGTAGTGGTCAATACACAACAATCTCTGATTTAACCTATCACACAGTGAAGAAAATTAAGCATGGAAAGGATACAGGTGATGTAAACTTTCAATTTTCACTTAGCTCATTAAGGAAGGCCTTAAGAATGTAGTGCTGGAGAAAAGATCTGAAAAAGGTGAGCTCTGGGTGGGATAAGTACAACACTTCAGGAGACAGGTGTTTAGTATATTTCATTACTGGATGCCCCACTAGCCCTCCAAATTAACAGGTCTCAAGTTCAAACTTAATTATGCCCCCCAATGAGTTATTTTCTGGGATTTGCTGTCTCCAGAAGCACTGCCATACAGTCAGACACTCAAGCCAGACACCGAGGTCCTGCTCTGACTCTAGTTATATCCTGTAGCAGTTATCAGGAAACCCTACTAATTCTTCCACTCAGAGTGCAAATCCATCTTCTCTAGCACTATTTTCACTAGCACTATTTCAGTCTTTTAAGCCACTCGAATCTCTTGTCTTCACAATGCAAATCGTCTTGCAAGTGTTCCAGGGTACACTATTGGCCCCTCACAAATGTACTATTAAAACAAGCTGTATGATCAGTCTTCTTTAAGTTCTCCAGTAAACTCAAAGAGTACTCAAAAATATAAAGACCCTACACAGCCTGTGCCCTGCCATTCCTAGGCACTCATGATTCTAAGCACGCTCATCTCCTTCTAATTCCGGGACACGCTAAACTTTTTCCTGCCTCTCGACTTTCTGCACAGGGTGCTTCTGCCTGGAACTCTCCATTCCTTCAGTTGTTCCCCAGGATACAATCTTCTATTTAGTTTTGCAGCAAAGCATCACTCCCCCTTCAGAAAGCCCTCCCCAACAACTTCTTTCAAGTGGTCACCATCTGAAACTTGATTATTCTTTTCCACTGTACCTTGCTTCCTTCACAGAACATAATTTCACTTATAATTACACAGCTTGGTGATTTTCATCAGTTTCTCCTCTTAAAATATAAGCTCCATAAAGGCACAGCTATGTTTTATTCACCAATATGCGTTCAACACACAACAGTGCTTTCTAGGCACTCAAACATTTTAAAATTATAGAGTGATCCAACACTAATTATTTGGCAACAACTTTAATTTTGGTAAGGTACGGTTTCTTGCCAGGCATAGATTTTTATTTGAGCCATCATAGGTCTGCTATGGGAACACCAGTATGGTATTTTCATACTCTTTGCACGGGAAACATAATTTCTGGGCTCTTTCTGGGCTAGCTTTGCAAAGAGAATTTGCCACATTCAAGATAGGTGTACAAAGGTACAAGCAGGATTTGGGCACAGATAATATCAGAAAAAGGAGGATTACTCTCAAGAGACAGGTATGCAACAAATGCCAAGTGTGTTACAAGACCAGAAATCCTCCAGACTTTGCACCACCTGGAGAACTCACAGCCTTTAAGATGCAGCTTAGTGTTCACCCCTGTGAACTCCTGAGCGGCACATAGCCCTCCCCAAGAACTATATAGTCTTTCACACATACAAAGTTCCATATTTAAGACAGGCCCAAGAAATGAGAGAAGAACTTGCTAGTAGAGAAACAAAGCACACTTTTTTCTTTACAAGGCCAAGCAAGGTGTTGTGGCTGCTGGACCCCAAACCCTACTTCCGTCATGTCACCACAGAACAACTGAGGGCCTGATAGCTTGAGGCGGCTGTGAAGGCCTCTGGTAGAGCTGTTCATTTTATGAATGGTAATTCTTCAGTCAGCCATTTACTTCTTCTAGCAGTTTATACTTTTAATAAGAACTCTGAAAAACACGAAGGCTCAAAATTATAATTAAAAAAACCTGAAAATCATACCAAGCACTGATACAATTATGGTTAAAATTAATCACATGCTGATTTGAAAAAAGATAGACTAGGTATTATGCTAACTAATTTTAAAAAGTAGCAAAGAAAAATGTAAGAAAATCTACCAAATTAAAAAAGATGGAAACAAGAAGTTAGTACTACCCCTAATTATTAATTAGTACTAATTAAAACTCGATAGGCCATGTTATTAAGATAATTTATTTTAAAATATATTCTAAGTAAGTATGTAGTATGAAAGGTACAGAATGGCCTATCTTCATCATCTTGCTCAAAGATCAAACTACTTCGGTGGCTTAAAATCAGTAATATGAGATGACTAATAGGTCAGGCACAGATTCTTCTCATTAGTAACCTCATTATCTGTACTGGACCAAAGGAAAAACCCTAAGGGGATTTAGTGGCTTATTAACCATCTGTAGGAAGATTCTTATTTAAAGAATCTCTCCCCTCATACTCTAAGACACATATATTCTTATAAAAAATTGGTGTCTATGCAATTTTTCTATCCATGCACTTCTTTCTTGAACATGGTGATAAAGATCTTAAGACCTTTTGGGTAGCGCTGGGGATCTAACCCCAGGGCTTGCTCATGCTAGGCAAACATTACCACTGAGGCCCCCTCAGCTCAATGGAGGTTTAAGAAAACAAAAGACAACAGAATTTAGGGTTAGAAAGAAGGTACATTTTAAAAAGGCAAACCATGGGAGAATCCCTCATTAGAGCTTTGGAAAGAGAAGGAAACTGAACTGCTAGCCCCGGAATTATATCCTTCAGCATCACACAGAGTAATTACAGGTAGTGCCATGATAATAAGCCCTATGTCCCAGGGCAGGGGACAGAGAAATGGCCTGTGTTGCCTAGATCAAGGAACAACTAAAGCTTTTCACAAAAAGTCAAGAATCAAGGTTTACTTTAGGTCTACACTGTAATCACTGTGGTAGAAGAAATGTGGACTGGGAGCCATTTACTCAACATCTGAAGAGGACCAGAGGGCCAGAGTTAATGGTGGGGGAGGTGCTTGCAAAATATCCTAAGTACAACAAAGGCAAATGCGTATTTACTTAAAATTTCACAAGAGATACTGAAAATATTCTCTTAAGCAAGACAAGATTTAATAAGCAAATATTATTCAGTGACTTTTGTTCTGAGAACATACGATCTTTGCTTTGAGAAAGTTTACTATGAGTTGAGAAGACAGATGAATAGAGATAATCAGAATACAAGGCAGCTGATAACTGAGGCTGAGGACAGCATGGAAATGTACCAGAACACGAAACCTAGCCTGCAGGAATGAGGGAAAGCCAACCGAAGGAGAAGTACTAAAAAAAGTAGTAAGATTAAAATTAGTAGCCAATTATACATATGGTTACTTATTGTACTTTATTATATTTCAATAGAAATAAAAATACATGTTTACAGCACTTACTTGTACCCTCCTGCCCCAAACCTTTTATTCTCCACCATAAAATTATATTCACTGATCATGCACATATACACATTTTTTCCATACAATCAAAATATTTATCATTACAAGTAAATTACACTCAAAATGAATACAGGGGCACAGGTGATGGAATATCTTACATGTGCTAGGTAAGCACTCTCCCCACTCCTGAGCTACATCCCTGGCCTTACCCAATAAATTTTGACATATGCTTTCCAAGAATTTTAACTTAACTAGGAAAAACATAAACAAATGGAAAGAGTAAAATGAAATATTTAAAAGTTAGATGTGAACAACTTGCTATGCGAGCAAAGAGGGAAAAATAACTCTTAACAGGGATTCAGTCTACTGTCTTTGAAGCCAAAGACCCTAACACAGTGGGTAGCATATGCACATAAGTACATTCGGAGGGGTATGCTGAATTAAATCAGTGTATTTCCCCAAAGGTAATGGGGTCAACACCTAGTGGAGTCTTCAAAGAATTAAGCAGGAGTTCACAGTGACTGTGGATTAAACACCACATGCAAAGCCGTGTGCTGGGAAACACCCTCAACACTGGCATGAGTGGAAAAGAGGGAAAAGTTCCAGGGAAAGCACAGTCTTGGGACTGGTGGGACTATGCACAGACGAAACGGTGGAACTGACACTACACACAAGGAGGCTTCAAGCAGGTGATGAAGAGTCTTAAATACCAAGCACGAAGTTTTGGATTTTTTTCTCAAGTTTTGTAACGCTTTTGTTTTGAACAAGGATGTAATACAAGGTTATTGTCTTTGTTTTAAAGGAAAAAAAGTTTGGCAAAGTGAAGCATGGATCAAAGAGAAGCAAGCCTGACAGCAGGGAGACCTACAACTAGCTCAAGTCCCACCTCGTGCACGGGATCTTCCGGGTCCGTTCTCACTGCCCCCGCCCCCAACTCGCCATCAGTCTCTGGTAACTCACCAGTTTGCGGGCTTTCCATCAGGCAGCCCCGCAGCAGAGAGGTGCCTGCCTACCTAACGAGGAAACAGCGAACTATTTATATAATTGCTACTCCTCACGCTCTCCCCTTGCCACTGTCAATGTGCCCAGTTACCACAGAAAAGAACTTGCCCAAGGAAGTCAGCGACCCACTGTGTCCTTCCGCGTTTGCGCCTGAGCCCCCAGGTCTTTCCTCAGAGCCGTCTGGCCTCCTCTTCCCTCTGTTTTGTGCTTTCCTCCCCTGGTACTTCTATCCACCTTCATTACCTTAACGATGTATACACAGTTGTAAAGTAAATCTGTTAAAGCTCAGAGGAAAAAAAGGCTTATAAATTCACCCATTTATTTGTAGGCCACCGTTATGAATGTCTTGTACATGGCTGTGATTAGGTCACTATCACAGTTATGCTTTCATCTGAATATTTTGCTCAAATGTTTATGTTACTACACGCAAATATCTTACACACATTTACACATCATACAGTTGGTGTGTGAAGACTAAGCACAAACTCCTATATTTACTTATAAAAATTAGTGCTTAATACTTTCCTTGAGCACTTTAAAAGTAAAACTTCTCAACTTTCACAGCACCATATTAGGATGAATATTATTGTTACTTTCCAGGGAGTTACGGAACAATATGATAAGCAGATCTGGAAATTCTACAAACTTCTACTAAGCAGTACAGCTCCAAACTTGTCTGACCCTCTCATTACCCTGACAAAAGAACCAGGGAACCACTTACTCCCGCTGCCCTACAAAACATAAACACACACCGCGGCAGAACGGGAAGCATTACTAGTGTATAAAAAAAGCCTCAGGGAAGTGACACCGGTCGCTCTTTACAGACTAGTGTTGACTGTAAGTGCGCAAATAATCAAGTACCGTTAAGACGCACGAACTCATTACCTGCTCCTCTTGTAACTGGTAGAAGCTGTCAGGCAAGGCCACCCTAAAGTATGCTGTATTTCAGAGCTGGGGTGAGAACTCCACCGAACGCGACTTGGAGTTACACAGTGGCCAGACTGCCTACTAGGATAAAGTAACCTCCAGTTACTTTCTATCCTAAAACTGCAACTTGTTATCAGAAGGCACACGGAAGGATTCCAAGGGAAAGGAACACCGTGGAGAGAATTATTAAACCTGGTTTCACACAGAAGGGGGTTAGGGTACACAGACGAGGCACTGCTGAGGAAGCTGCCAGCATACAGTATGACCACGCAAGAAAGACTTCGGGATACGGACCTTGAACAAGGTCATATTCTGTTTACTAATGGAGTTCTGTAAAACGCCAAGTTTGCAAAAGTTAAAAGTTTCAAGACGGACTCTTTTTAACAGAGACTTTCACCAAAAAACTACCTTTCCATATTGCCCCTTGGGCTAAAGATTTTTAAGGCTCCCCACGCAAAACAAAAATTTTAAAAACCATAACTAGTGTGTTCGCTCATGTTGTGAGGTTTAAAAATCAAACATTATTCCTTAAAGCCTGAAAAGTTCACCCAAAAACCAACAAAACTGACTTCTTACGTCAAAGACTAAACCACACGATTAAACGACACTAAACAGACAACACACTTAAAAATAGAATAAAACTATCTGAACCAACAATTCCGGAAGTGGACCGAGTTATCTTCTGGAAACGTGGCTCTGCTACTGCAGAGATAGACTACTCTTCCCAGAACCAGATCTGCAGAACCCAACAATAACAATTAAGTTCCGAAAGATCTTTTGCCTCAGCTGTTCCGCACCCCTTCGTAAATACTGTAAAATTCCCTCGTGGAACACATCAAGAGAAGATAAGCGCCCCAGACGCTAGGCTGCAGCGGGTGGCGTGGTCGACAGGCCGCCAACCCCAGCGCTGAGGCCGGGGTCCCCGGGGCGCGGTGCGGACCCAGGCTCCTCGGCTCCCCGCGCCAGCCACGCCGCTTTTGTCTGTGCCGGGCCCACGGCCCAGCCCGGGCCCCGCCGGACCCCGCGCCGGCCCTCGGCGCCGCCCTCCCGCCTGCGCCGGCCGGCTGCAGCCAGGTGGCCGGCCCGCGGGCGCCAAGGTGCGCGTCCCCCGCGCCCCCGCCGCCCGGGCCCTCGGGCCGCCTCACCTGCATGCCCGGAGCCCCGGGGTCGACCCCAGTATCCAGGACCGCGATGAGCACCCCCCGCCCGTCATACTCCGGGTAGCGGCAGAGGAACGAGGCGGCCCCGGTCTCTTTCTTGGGCAGGAGACCATGGAAAGGGAAGGGCTCCTCGGTCGCGGCGGTGGCCATGGACGCAGGACAGTGGACCGACGAGGAAGAGGCAAACTGCCAGGCTTCGCGCGGAGTAGGGGCGCGAGGACACTAGGGTGGCCGCGGGCCAGAGGCGGGGGCGAGAGGCGGAGCCTGGCAGCCACCCACCAATCACTGCCCTCCAGAGTGAGACAGCCAATCATGCGCTGCTGCGTCAGCTAACGGCGCCGCTCCCAGGAGCTAAGTCCGGGCGCTGCGGCGGCTGCAGTGCCGGGGGAGGAGTCTGAGCCCAGCCTTGGAGGCTGAGGCTTCGCGGCCGGGGGTCTTAAAGCGAACCGCGTTTGGAATTCTTTTTAGCAGACGGTCGGCCTTCAAGCCAAGGGCTTTGAGGTTCCGGGCTGAAATACGGGAAACGGGGAATGGACCGCGTGTCAGAAGTAGCAGCGGCCCCTTGGCCCGGCGGAGGACGGTTTCCGAGCTCGAGGTCGTGAGGGAAACTGGTGGCGGGGACGCGGGAGCCTGGGCAGGGCCGAGCGGGTCGGGCCGAGCTAGGGGAACAGCAGCTCGCGCGTCCTAGGCGCGGGTGCCACGGGCGCGGAGAAATCCCGCGAGGCTTAGGCGTGGCAGTAGTTTCGTATGCCCCTTTTCGGGTCGCTCGCACGGTGGAAAGGTTGTGGGGGTGGCGCAGCGGGATGTGCAGGGGCCGGGGTTTCAGTAAACCGGAAGTGCGGGGTGGACCCTTCTCTCCGTGCAGCCTATCACAAAGCCCGGCTCCGCGGGCCGCCTCCTGTCCTCCCCGCTTACCCTTGGCATCCGGAGTTTCTAAGAAACATTTTTTATAGGTGGGGGACCCCTGGTAACCCTTAAGGGCTATCCACTTAACTATCAAGCCATCAGTTGCAGCTTTTCAGGTTTGGATTCGCAGAACGGCGGCGAGTGGCACTTTAATGATCTGTGTTTGTTACAGGGTGATTAATCTTCCCTTTTTGGAGAGTGTGCCACCAACTCCTTTATAAATGGGTCTGCAAAGGCAGTGATTTTTAAGCCTGTACAATCAAATCTCAAAGCAGTGTTTTTTTAATGCTTACAATGAAGTACAGTTATCAAAAATATTAAAACCAGTTTTGTTACATTGCATTAGCTTTGCGTGTGTGTTTATGTGTGCTGCTTTTTACATTAAAGGAGCTAGTGCCAACTCTAATGAACTGCTATAATTTCAAAGTAGTGAAATGAACATAAATGATGTTTTCAGATATATTTAACACCAACACGGATAAACTGATTCTTACTGGTGACAGCTTAACAGTAACTGCTAACACTACACTGGTGAATGCCTACATCTATAATTAAAGAAACATTAATCAAACGGTTGGTGATGTCATTTTTTTCCAACACAAGTTTTTGAACCACTGGTTTCTATCATGGACTCCAAGTTAAGTATGTCTGGTAAAGAGTCCCTATATGTATGATACGTATGTCAGTTTCAAAACCAAAAGATTCAGAAGATCCTCCATGGATTCTCAAACAGTACTGTAATGGCCATCCAGTGGTTTTTGCTGGTTCCTGGACCATTTCTTCATTCCGTAAGGTCACAGACTCGTGTTTAGTGGAGAAGAGGCGTAGAAAAGTTAATGTTTTCCATCTTATTCCCAGCTGTGCTTGCATTATCCCTAGAAAAGAACTTTAAATTACTTGCACAAAGCAGAAGAGAATGATGAACTCAGAAGACATTCAGTGCAGAGCCTATAATGACAGACTGGTATTTTCAAAGGAACCATCTTACAGTTACTTAATTTTACACAGAAGGAAACAGATGAACTGACTGCTGTGGGCAACAAAACAGGTTATTAAGGGAGGCCTAGATTCCTGTTTTCCTGGTCTATCCCCAATATTTTCTGCCACACCTGTCATCCATACCGGATAATTCCCCACCCAATGACTGGGTAGGGAAAGAGCTGCTCAGTATGAAACCTAAGTGGCAACATTTTTACTAGATTCCTGTAACAGTATTCTTTTAAGTTAATTGCATTTTGCTGCATAACCCTAAAGATATAGAAGAATTGTGTATCTCTGTACAGCTGTGAGATAACATCTAAGTTTGTCACTTTAGGACATTATATTGAGCATCTTAGAAATACCAACATTCTTTAGTGAAACTTCTGGCTCATCTAATTATATTCATTTGAATGTAACTCTGAAACCTACCATTATTTATTTATAAAATACCTCAAAATTTTAAAAAAGTTAATTTACCATTTCAGTTGTACACAGAATTTGAGTCTAATGTGATTTGCATTATAATAGGTCATATTGGTCACTTACCATTTTATGCAACAAAAGTATGTCTGCTAATGTTTAAGTTTTTAAAATCTCCTGGGGTCAAAGTTAGTTTTTTTGGACTATTCGCTTAGGTTACAAAGTTGATCCAAAAAATCTGAATGAATCTTAAGCTTTGATTAAAAATTACAGAACGTGGGCTGGGGATATAACTCAGTGGCAGAGCACTTACCTAGTGTGTGCAAGGTCCTGTGTTCAGTCTTAGCACTGCAAAATACAGATATAGAGGAGAACAAGAAAGTTTTATTGAAAATGCAACTTTAAAGAGCATAGTATGTCGTATTTCCATTAACAGGACTATTGTAGTTGCAAGGACAAGGTTTTCATGTTTACTTCTTTGTAAAATTAAAACCTTTAGATGATAACCTTTCAGGGAGCAAAAGGAGCATATTGCAGTATTATGTAACTTGCCTTGAAGGTGACATGAACAAGAGTCAGAAGCACAGCCTCTCCTGTTTTATTGAACCACTCATGACAAATGTCATCCTTTGCCTACACTGGAGAAAAGGTGGATTTAATGAGACAAATGAAAAGTTTGACATAGAAAGGACTTATTAAAATACTATATATAAATGTATATGTATTCTTACACACAGAGAATGTACTTAAGAATTGTCTGTAGCCTACTGCAACAGACAGCAAAGCTTACAACTGTGTTTATCCACTCTGTCAGGAGAGCCTGATAAATTGGCTGTGGAGCCTGTAGGGCAGATTACTACAGACTGCAAGGGGCATTTTCTCCAGTGTGCCATGCAAGTATTCTCATTTTCTATAGGTGGAAATCCCTGTTTGGAGGAGTCCAAGTGAAAGCTAGTAGTAATAAATTTTTAGTATATGCCAGAGAACGTGTTTTAATTGCTCTCTCTCTCCATGACAATCTACTCCAAAACCAGGTAGAAAGAAGTAGATAGAGCTTTTGCCATTCAGACATTTTTGTCTAAAATCTCTCACTTTTGAGCAAAATACCCTAATAAACATCCTATCTATGGTTGCCCTATTTTCCCTCTGTAGGTTTCTCTGAGATTCCCCACCATATCATTCCTTGCTTTCCCAGACAACCCTTACTCGAATTGCAATAACCTCCTCTTAGTGGTGGTTTCACTTTATGGGGTTTCAGTGATCCAGGGTCAGTAACAGTCCAAAAATATTAAATGGAAAAGTTCAGAAATAAACAGTTCATGATTTTCCAGCCACATGTTGTTCTGATGAAATTTCTTTACCTAGTCTATTCGGGCTATGAATCATCCCTTTGTCCAGTGTATCCACACTGTATACTTAGTCAGCCCGTTAGTAGCAGTCTTGGTTATCCATCTTGCATGAAGTATTCAATACTCTTTGGTTTCAGGCATCCAGTAAGGGTCTTGGAATGTACCTCCCACAGATAAGAGGGGACCACTGTTAAACTACTGTATAGGAGTTTAGGTATGCCATGGCTGATACATTCTTGAAGATGAGACACTTTACTAATAGGAAGCCAGATAACTGTACAGAATTGTTAGGAAAGCAAGGAGAAAATCATTTTAAAATAAGATGCTGATGTCCATAGATTGATACAAGGTAGTGAAAAATGGCCATCCATATCCCACACTGTGTAGATGTCACCATTCAGGGCCAAGGAGAACTGGCTTGGGAGAGTCTGGAAATCAGTCCTGGCTCTGCTTGGCTTCCCAGAATTCTCAGCCTCAGTCTCCTTATGTGGGAAGAAGTTAATAGAGACCCTTCCCCCCACCACATAAACATGACCTATTAATGTTTTTTTAAGGAGAATAAAAACTAACAAAACAGCAACAGTGAAGACAAAAAACAATACAGAAACAATACATGACCTCAAAATAAAATGATACAAATTAACGATGGTTGCTACACTACATACTGTTATCTTTAACAAAGTTGCTCAGTCCTCCAGATGTAAGAATGCAATATTGACAGAGACAATAACAAGTAGTAAAAAAAACCCCACAGACATTGGAAACAATACAGGACCTCACCATACATGATGGTAGGAATTCAGTGGTTCTCATATTGCATATTGTCTTCAAATCAGTCATTCTGATTACCAGATATATGTGCAAAATTGATCAAGAAAAAAAATTTTAAGTATTACCAATACACCTATCCCAGCTCTCCTGGTTTTACATATAATACAGTTTTTCATTTTAGAGAGAAAACAACATACAAAAAACAGCATAAAAAATGACAAAAATTTCAAAACAAGTTGATAGGATATTAACAATGGCTGTTGCATTACATAATGTTATCTTCAAAGTGGTTGCTCAGATAACCAGATATAGACATGTAAGATTGATCAAACAATTACACATTAACTGTTCCTTTCAAAAAACCAATAGAAATTAGTAGTGCAATTGCCTTGTGTGTATATAAACCATATTTTTTCTCTTCCTCTCCCCTCCATCCCAGTTGCTCTTTCCTATTTGAGCAGTTTCTTTCTCACAGTATCTATTGTACCATTCAAAT
Organism: Dinomys branickii; assembly: GCA_004027595.1. NCBI lineage: Eukaryota > Metazoa > Chordata > Mammalia > Rodentia > Dinomyidae > Dinomys > Dinomys branickii. The sequence continues at coordinate 21,101 of PVLD010018333.1, read as the reverse complement.
TTTATTTACTCTTTCAGGTTCTATATTAGGGAGGCAATATGATGTTTACACTTGTGAGTCTGATTTATTTCACTTATGAATGTGGAAACTTTTTTAATGTTGAACATTTTATTGTTCTAAAGGCTTTACGTTTGCAACTCTGAGTTAAAGAAGTACACTACTGAACCTTGAAATCTTTGCTGCTTACCTGTTGGCTTACAGGTTGTGGCATTTTGCTTTTTTCTCTTTAGCATTTTATGAATTTATACTCTTGATCCTGGACTGATAAAATTGTGCATCATCTTTTCCCCAGAGGATGTTCAGAGCAGTCTCACCAGAGTTCTCATCACATGGTGACCACCTCAGTTGTAACGACGCTGCCAAGTCCTCCGATCAGGAGACATAGGCTTTGCTCCTCAGACAGCTTCTCTGCCGTCTGGACGTGACACTGACGATGATGTGAACAATTTTAATATGGGGACAGTGAGCAGAGTCACCATCAGCTCCAAAACGGGACAAGCCCAACCATCGCTTCACATCGGACCTGCTGCCAAGTGATGATGTGTTTAATTTCAGGTACACTGTTTGGTAGATGGAAAAGTCAGCAGTGGAAATCTTACTCCATTTCTCCTCTCTATGGGACCAAACTGCAATTTGTCCCTCCCTCCCATGACAACTGACTAGCTGTCCTGGAACTAGAGGTACGCCTCTTGGAGAACCTGGGCAGAACAGTAAATCTGTTGGCATCCAAAAGATACCAGAGCCTGTATATGTAAACAAGCGAGAAAAGTGTGTGGCCAGTGGGCTTGGTTATTTATAGGGTGGACAATGTCCTGGGAAAAACAGGAGGGCTTAGGTACTAGACTTCCCTTGGGAGTGCAGCATAGATGAGATCTCTGTCAAGCACAAAGTCCAATCCCGTGGCCCTCTTTAAGACCTCCAGCTGTGAAATATACACTGACTCTTCAAGCCTCTCAGAAAGTCAAGATAGTCAAGGCAATGACAGGACAGCATATAAGCCCAAATTTTGAGGTACAGACCATACACCTCACTCACGCTTCATCACCAATTTCAGGTCAGCAAGTTTTCTGCTCCAAGCTGGCCTTGCTCTTGGATCCAGGTTGAAGGAACAGGGAATGTTGTGGCAGGGCACTGTGACAGGGCAGACCAGGAGATAAGGATGCAAGCACTAGCTCTTCAAGCCTCCACCCTCTCTGCTCACTTTTCATTGACCCTAGCAAGTCCTAAGACCAAGCTCAAGTTCATGAGGGCAGAAAAATGCAGTTTTATCATATGCCCAAAAGAATAGTAGTAACTTGCTTGAGCTGCTATAAAACTACCATAAAATAGATGGCTTATAAATAACATTTAATTTCTTAACAGTGCTTGAGGCTGAGAAGTCTAAGATAAAGTTGTAGGCAGATTGTGTCTGGTGAGGGCTCACTTCCTGGTTCACAGATGGGCATCTTTTCTCCGTGTCCTGACATGGCGAAGTGGCAAGGGCTCCAACTTCTAACTTAATCACCTCCTACCTTTCAATACCATTTCTTTGGAAGATTATGTTTCAACATAAGAATTTTGGGTGGATATAAATACGCAACCTACAGCAGGAACAATAAGCGGGTATTTGAATTGTGTTACTGCCACACCCTCACTGATGTTTGTTTTTACGCTATCAAAACCTTAGCAATTTATCTACAACAGGAAGTGGACCTCCCTCTCTAGTTAGTATCCTTTTTTTTACGCTATCAAAACCTTAGCAATTTATCTACAACAGGAAGTGGACCTCCCTCTCTAGTTAGTATCCTTTTTTTTTTTTTTTTTTTTTTTTTCCCCCGGGACCGGGGATCGAACTCAGGGCCTTAGTGCTTAGCGGGCAAGCACTTACACCACTGAGCTATACCTCCGGCCCATCTAGTTAGTATCCTTATATGAACTGCTAGGCAGACAGTGAGAAGGAGATGGCCACCTAGAAAAACAGTACAGCAAATATTTGTGCTTCAGGTTATCTAAGAGCTTAGTCTTGAGCTATAAACCATGACCTTTCTGGGTAAAAAGTTCTGTTCGCTAATACCCAATTATTTCTCACAGTATTTCATACTTGAAATAAGTTTGCCAATCTTTGTGCATTAGTTTAACATTTACTATTCAAACTATTTGATTATCACTTACTGCATAGTATTTCTAGTTTTATTACTTTGGTGTTCTTCTAATTGAAAAAAAAAACACATTAGAAAAGTAGCACAGCATTACTCTTTATGGTATCATAGGAAGATATGGATGCCAAAAAAGATACCTCACCTTTAAGAGTGTAAAAGATTTTAGGCCTCCTCAAATTGTGTATCCTAGAAATATGTTGAGCATACAAAACCACATGTAATATGTGTGTATAGACACATATATTACTGCTTCCCCCTCTTTTTACACAAATGGCAGTATAGTATATATTCTCTGTCCTGCACTTTATTTTTTACTTTGTAATACTGATGAATGTTACTACATGTAATTATTATTCTTTCTTATTTTTTTAATTTTAAAAGTAAAAGAACGAAAACATTAACAGACACAAAGTGACACAATATTCTTATTACTCATGTACACTTTTAATTTATTTGGACATGGCATTGTTTATTTAACCCTTTGGATTTGCTTTCAAATCTCTTAAGAAAATGGCAGTAGGTGTTTTATTGCAAGTTCATTTGTTCCCAAGATGCAAATCTTTCAGGCAATAAAAATCTTGAGTTCTGAGAGAGTTAGGTTACCATATATGGCTTGTATAAGTTCTGTTGCCATCTTCAGAGGAATTCAACTTATAGTCCATGCTGAATGGGCAGGAAGACCATAACCCACCTCTTTTTGGCAGGAGGTGACTGGTCAGGAGTGGACTGAGGTAGACAGGAGTAAACACATAGGTGTGTAGTGTGCAGTGGAGGCTGTGAGGTTCATGATAGCCAGATTCCCAGGGCTTGGGAGGGTGCCCGGAAACCTCCACTGCCCCAGGACTTTTCTCTGTCTCTACTCTTAGAAACCCCAGGTGCACAGAAACTCTGCTTTTGAATGGACATGTGATTCTGTTGTGCACTTAACAGTAAGCACTCTCGTTTGGCTTTCTTTGGGTTTTTCTAAAGAGTTTCTCTAGAGCAGGGCAGGTTGTATGTTATCATTCCTCCAGTCATTAGAACAAATACCTGTGACAGTCAACTTAAAAAGAAGAACATTTATCTTGACTCTTGGCTTCAGGGGTGGCTGTGTTTCCTTTGGGCCTGTGGGAGCGCATCATGATAGGAATGCTTGGAAGAGCAAAACCATTCACCTTTCAGTAAGAATGTGGAAGAAAAGACAGGGCTGGGGTCTCCTGATTTCCCCCTTCAAGGGCGTGTCCCTGTCCCCCACAGACCTCCTATACCCCCTCTTCCTCCCCACACCACTCAGGTTGCACCATTTCTCAGTGGTGCCACACTGGGGACCAATCTTACCAAACAGTTCTTTGAGGATGGTAGAGTCAGGAGTTCAAGCCCAGTCTCAGCAACTTAGTAACAGTGAGACCCCATCTCAAAATTTAAAAAGAAAGTCAAGGGATGAGAATGTAGCTCAGAATGAAGCCCTTGAGCTCGATCCCCAGTGCCACACACACGTGTGCATACACACACACCATCATTCTAAATTACAGAATTGTACCTGTTTTGTTTTGGCCTACTTCCTGATGTATATTGGCAGCAAAAACACTCTCCCATTGAGCTTGCTGACAGTAAGTCACCACAGCGATGACAGCGTGCCTGAAGGAGGGCGGGGAAGGGATGGCTCTTGTCTTCTTTTCATCGTTCCAGGAAGCACTTGGGGGAGCCCTGGGTCAGTCCACTGTGGGTTCAGGGTTGGACTTGCCAATCCGGAGCTGTTGTCATGTGCATCATCTGCACGGGACTACATAAATCCCCACCGTCTGTCCATCCTTGGAGTGCCAGAAAAGCACGTTAGATGTAAGATTCCAGCTACAGCCTAATCTAAATGATCATCCCAAGCAACCTGAATTGAGCAAAAGTCGGGGGTGGGGAGGGGGAGTACAACAGCAACACTTCTGAAGGCTCTTGCTCTCTCCATCTAGCGCTGTCACTAATTGCTGCTTGACTCAACAAGGCCTCCAGTTCTGTGACTATAAATCTGAGGGTTTTATGAGTTATACAAGAAAAAGTGTCTTTCAAAGTGGCAAAATATGCTTGCCATTACTGTAAAGTGGCTGCTGTGGGGGAGAGACTCCACAGAGCGAGTGCGATCGTGTTTAGCAGTCCACTCAAGGCGTAGATGAACCAGGCAAGCTGATTTCCTCAAGAACTATTAAGCTTGCAAGGAAGGTGTTTTATAATCAGTTTAAGCATATGGGAAAGGTGCCTTACGGGCCTGTTCCTGTGAAGTAAATCAAGCAATTGAAAATTTGTGGGCAAGTATGTTTTTGTTGTTCCTATTATTTAATTTGTTTTGTCAAAACACATCTTGGATCTTACAGAACTATTTTTCTTGACTTTAATAAAAGAAGTACAAATGGAAAACTGGTTTCAAAAGTTCCCTTGTGTGTGCACACAGGAACAAACGTGGCAGCATTTTGAGGTTCCACATTGAGAATTCTCTAGTCTTCTGAAATAGACTTGCAGGGTTTATTGGGAATAAACCAATTTCCTAAAAATTCATAAAGTATCTCATGTGTTTTTGGAGAAAATAAAAAAAAATCAGAAGGTAAGAAGGAAAGGGCTTTTTAAAAAAATACAGTCTTTACTGAGTTTTTCAAAGATTTCGTTTACTATTAGTTTAAAACAAGAATTTCAATAAAAAGTATATATGTACCTATATGTGAATATATATTAAAGACACACACACACACATTAAAACATGGCAGTTATCACAAATACTGAGAAAAATATTTTCTCAACCACTGTCTTCAAACTTGCACAAGGATCTGAAACATGCAGTGCTACTGGTAAAAGTACTGAGTGTTCTACCCAGACCTACTGAATCCCAGTGTCTGCGAAAGTCTGCAATAATCTGTATGCTGAACAAAGATGCCAGGTGATTCTTCTCATCAGCGAGCTGCGGGGAATGCTGTGCCCAGCTGCGCTTACCTGCTGTGTTCAGTCCTAGGACAGTTCTGCCGTATAGAATTACAGCTGCAGAGCTTATGATTTTTTATCCCATTGGGTGATGTGCCAGTTGTTATTCTTACCTCTCCGCTTCAAACCCACTTTTCTCTGCTTCCCCGGGTGATAATGCACCTGGACCCCAGGGCCGTGTCTCCCTGGCTAGCTGGCACCATTTTAAGTTGGCAACATTTTAAGTTTTGCCAGTTTTTTACACTTGTGATCACCAACTAGCCCCAGCTGTCTTCGTAAGAACCCTAGGGCTAGGCTTTTTTTTCCTTCTGAAAATGGAAACTACAAGTTTCTTTACAGTTGAGTTTCCTAGGGAACCCACAGATTTAGGCTTTTTCTTTGACACTGTTTCTTTCAAGATTCTCCATATTGTTAAATCTGAACATGAAGTTTATTTACTCAGATTTAATTTACTGTTAAATTTATCTTGGTTTTATCAGCAGTGTGTGACACAGTGGGGGTGCTCTCTTTCCTCCTTGACAGACTTCCTTTCTCTTCAGGACAGAATTTTTTTACATTGTTTGCTTTGCTCATCTAATGCTCTGGGACAGTCTACCTACATTTAACTCCTATGATGAGGAAAGTCAGTTGTGTGGCTTTCAATTACATTTACATTCCAAAGATGCCAAGGTAGGAATTTCCAGTTAGACTTCAACTGGACGTCAAGTGACTCTTTGGTGTCTTCATTGGATACCCACTGGGAATATCAAACTTCACATACTCCACACTTAACTGAGGTGGATTGACAACTGGTGGTCAACTTGAAACCGCCAGATGAACTGAGTACTCGTGGTGCTGAGAGTGGGAGGCTCACCTGAGGGTTGCTACCAGCAGTGTGAGAGACAAAACTGGAGAGTAAGAAGGAAGGCCGTTGGGAGCTGAAAAGGCTGTTGGGAGCTGCTAGAAGCTGTAAGGAGCTGTTGGTTCTTGTCACGCTGGCTTTCCTGATGAACTTAGCTGTTTTCATCCCCTAAAGAGCTCGGGACCTTGTTGGCACTGAGAATGGCTTTGGTTCACTTTAGGGGAGCTCTGGTCCTCACTTTGAGCATTGCTTCCTGGCTCCAGAGGGGAAGATGGTGCCCTGCCAGTGTCCTGCAGAAGCTTACTGTGCGGCTTTCCTGATGGGAAGTCAACTTTCCTCATCATTTCCTCATCGGGACCTCACTGTCGCTGAGTATGGCTGTGGCACTTTGCAGGGGAGCTCTGGTTCTTGATTTGAACATTGCTTCCCGGCTCCAGTTCAGCCCCCTCAGCCTGCTAGCACAGATCCTTCATCCCACTGGCACAGACTTTCTAGATTCCACCACTGACCTTTGGCCCTTCCCAGCACAGTCTGTGAAACAGGCCTGCATGAGACCTTGTCGTGGGCTGTGGGCCTTCAGCTGGATTCATTGCTGGAGGCATTGTTCTGGGCTCTAGGTCTTCAGCTGGACTCGTGCAGGACATTTCCGTGGGATCCAGGCCCTCACTGGTCTTTTGTGTGTGGACAGAATTCCTGCACTCTTTTGTATATCATTCATTCTTTGGGTGACTATTATAACCTTATAAAAAATGTGTCCTATATTACATCATTTCCCCTTGCAAATATCCCCCAAACTACAATATTTACCTTTGGGTCTTCTCAACCTGTACTCCTTCCAGCACTCCTGAGTTACTAGAATCATCATGTTTCTAATTGCTCAAGCCAGAAATCTCATCTCCTCACTCTGCTATCCTACATTTAATCCAGCAAAATCTCTGTCTTCAGAATACATCCAGAGGGCTGGGAATATAGCTCAGAAGCACAAGTGCCTGCTCTGCAAACACAATGTCCTGAGTTTGATCCCTGGTCCCCCCCGCCCCCCCAAAAATACCCTGTCTCAAAATACATCCAGAATCTGATCACTTCTCATCCCCTCCACTGCTGACTTCTTCATCCCAAGTTAACATGGTGATATTTTCTGGATTATAATGAAGGCTCCATTGGGATAAGCTGGGTTATGTTAGGCAAAATGATCTCTCAAATATTAGTGCTACAGAAGGTGTTACCTGTCTCTGGCATAATTGCCATTAAGTCATTCCCTGACATCCTCTGTTGAGATGCTGGCTTGAAGACCAGATGTAGTCTAGAGCATTGCCAGCCTCCCACGTGGCCAGGGAACAAGGAGCATAGTGAATGATGAAATGGCTTTTAAAGCTTTTCATGGACCTGCAAGATGTCCCTTCTGATTCCATTGCATCAAACAAAGCATGGACATGTTCAGTGCAACAGGAATATACACCCAACTATTGTTATTCACACAGGTTGTATTCTGTAGGGTCATAGCAAACATTGAATTAGCAAATACTGAACCATTGCTCCTAGGCTAAAAAATACAGGGTGAGGATCTTGTGGGTCTCTGGTTACAATATTTTTATCAGCTGAAACACCATTTGTCACCATCCATATGAAACAAGCTGGGCTCAGGACTGAAAACTTGTTGTCCCCCCTAACTTTTTCTGTGCACACACTGGGAAGATGCTTCTTTTATTTATGTGTCAGTATTGGAAGAGTAGAAGTGAAAGCAATACTGAGACTTGTCCAATGTCTGCTTCTAGTCTCACAGGGCTAAGGAAGACTTAGAAGAAATAAAAGTTATTTGGCAGAATCCAGATGGGATTTTTGTGTGTTCTGATGGAGAAAAGGATGAAGTAATGTGCTGAGACACCTCACACCCTCCAGCTTGCCTCAGACGCAATGAGAAAGCAGGACCCATGCTTCTTGGGATTGTTGATGGCTGTGCAGAGGCAGGGAATGGTGTGCAGGAAGGACAACAAGCCCAGTATGATGGCAAAGATGGTGGTTGCACATCTGTGACTGTCAGCTCAGAGGAGCACAGCTGGAGGCGGACACCCTGGATTGCAGCTTAACGGACCAATCCAGGCCCAGACCAGGTGCTTCCAACTGTGTAACTCAGTCAGTGTGGACTACACCCAGCTAAATCATCTGCCCCAGCAGCTATTTTTAACCTTCCTCCATTCCCGGTCAGCAGAATGTACCCCCATGCAAGCCTGACATTCTTGTGGCACAGGGCCTCTCAGAACCAGCACACCAGCTGGTTATAATGTTTTCCTCAGCCAAGGTAACAGACTTAAATTTCTTGGCTTTTGGCTTCAAAACAATACATTTTAGTCAGTGGCAGCTCACCAGTCTGTGACATCTGGCCTCTTTTCCCTCTTTTTCCATAACTTTACCATACACCCTAGATGCCAAATTTGGCACTTTCTGGATTGGTCTTACATACACATTAACAAGTTTCTCCTTTTTCTAGACATACCTTATTGTTGGTTCACTAATATTAAACTCATGGACAGCAACACAAGAACTTATGCCTGCATGAAGCTTGTGTAATGGATGTATTTTCTCCATAAGGCACATGGCAGCCCTCTTCGTACTAAAGAACACGAGGCAGTACTTCAGCACTACTCCTGGGGCTGATTAGCAAAATTACCCTCCAAACGTACACACGAAACATGCCAAAAGATAAAAGAAATTCAGTGAGTAGGACTTGGAAAGGACATCTGTTTATGGTATGAAACCCGAAACAAGAATGTAGACATTGCTTTGTTGGATCTCAGTTGGGAATTTGTCTGTTGGGCAACTCAAATGTTTCTTCAGATGCTTATTTTGGAGTTACAAATAAGATGCAGAGTAAGTAACCTGGAAACTATGGAATGCAAGAAGAATGCAGATACATTGTATCATCCTCCTTCAGGGATTTTCATAACAATCATGGAATTGACCCACTTGCAACAGGGTCTCCCTGAGTCCGTCTTCGCCTCTACTTCTCTGTTCTCACCCAGCATCCAGAAGGACTTACTGCACAGCAGCTGCCATCATGTTACTTTCTAAGAGCTGCCTGTTGAAGACTGGAGAACTTCAGCGGCCTGTAGGCGCTCACTCCGCTTCCATCTCTTCTGCCCGAAGCCGGGCTCCTCGCATCTCGCTCTGCTTGTCCTCTCCAGCCAGTAGCCACCTTGCTGTGCTCCCAGGGGCCTGAGACGCTTTCCCCGCAGGTATTCCCGTGGCTTTCTTCCTCACTGCGCCCTTTGTTTAAACGCTGTCTTACGAGGGTGCTCTTCCTTGCCAAACTTTAAAATTGGCCTGTATGTTTTAGGCTTTTTTCCTCTAACAGTGCCTTTTCACACTCATAATTTTTAAGAACTCTTACTTAAGGTTTTCCAGTATTAAAATGTGTCCTTGCTATAAGCTCCTTCTGAGCTCTTTGGTAAGGTTGGCATAGGTAAGCAAATCACTGACTACTGGGCGGATTATGAATGAAAGGAGAAGTGAAGGCTCATTCCATCCAGATTTGCTTATAGAACAAAATTTGGGTTAAGGCAGATACAATACGGAAATGATGACTAGGGTTTTTCTGCATTTTCCCTTAGGGGCAGTAACAATCACTGGAGGTAGGAGAAGGGAAAACGGAGGCCAGTTTTGAAGACAGGGAGGTACATGCTTCGGCAGTGGGTGTGACGTCTGGCAGAGGAGTGGCTTTTTATGGTAGCACTGGTTGTAGAACTGCAGGTACGGGAGCGGGAGCGGCCGTACTTGCTTGACCCTTAGGGCACATGAGGAGAGCACTCGACCGTGGTCACCATTCCTCTCCTCCAGCTGTGAGTGCAGGCTTTCACAGAAAATGCTTGGCCCTGGGTAAGATGCTGCACATAAAGTACCAAGATTGCACTTGGAATGCAGTAAGTACTCACAAAATTACTGCTATTAACAACAAAATGAGAATTGGACCCCGAGCCCTTGGTTCTCTCTGTTATCAGTGCACTGCCAGGCACGATAAACATCTTTTGAAGTATCAGATTGCTCAACAAGCATTTACTGGACTTTTATTGTGTGCTGTGTTTGGACAGGAATAGGACGAAAACAAAGGTCCACCTTCCATAGACACTGTCAGCTCATATTCAGTGTCATGCAGTGTGAGCAAGTGGGGAAAGAACACACGCGCTACTCAGCCGGGCTGAGCAGGTCGCTTTCTTCTCTCTGCCGTGGGGTCTTTGGGAAGCGCCTCCAGCTCCCCGCTGAAGCCACCCTTCTGCACCCTTCTGAGATTCCCAAGGCCTTGTTTGCCCCTCCAGGTTTCTAGTCAAGAAACTGCTGAATTTGTTTATTCCATGGGCACATTAATCCGATTTAAACTCTAAACTTTTCATTTCTTTGCTCTCTAATTTTAGTTTACTTTGGTCATTTAATAGGTAATTGTTCAACCCACAAGCAGGAGCAACAACAACAAAATACAGCGAACTGTATAGAAAAGTAACAACTTCCTGAAACAACCTGAATCCAGATGCAGTATAAAGTCTGTTGCAAGTGTACCAATAAAATTAATTTTAAAAATAAAGGGGTTATAATTTTTTTAAAAGTCTCTTGCTTATTGGCTGTGGTGACTTGGTTAAGTTTACCTTATTTATTTACTTGCAAAAGAAGTGATTGCCTATTTCACAATATAGGGATCATGTTTTAATGAAGAGTGTGGGAATATGTCACAATCTGGTATATAGCAGATGCTCAGTGAATGTCAGTTCCAAGCATGTGCAGTCACATTACTCTGGATAGAACTGAAAAGTTACTGGAAAAGCGTGCTTACGGTTTGCTTCTAATACAGCTATAGCATATAGTAAACTTAGTGAAGAAAAATGTTGGAAGGAAGTGGTGAGGCACACAACCCATGATAAGAATTTTAATTTATTTCAAATAGAGAATTTTTGAGAAGCAGATCAAAATAACCCTTCAAGATAATCTTTCCCACCCTAAAAAGGGAGTGGATGTAAGTGGGAAGAATTGGGAAAAGGAATTAATATGTCCGCACTTCTATACGTGAACAGATTAACCAGCTAAAGGCAAAACAGCGGGGACAGGCGCTCAGTGACAGGAGCTCAGTAGCTCCTCCTATGTGTAGAACCTGATACTGCATCTGGAATATTCAACCAGAGGGTGGGAAGCTTAGGATAAAACGCAGTCAGCAAATCTCAGTGAAGCTAATAGGAAGATAACTTTCATGAAGAAAAAGTAAGTGACTGTATTCAATGAAAAATACAGACCCTATCACGAATTTTGTGGGAGCCGCGCTGTTGTGACAGCAAGCTGTTAAAATGCACGCTCAGCTTTATAATTGTAATTCCATTATTATCTCTAGCAGGAGGATACATTTCTTGATTCTTTTGTCCACGTGAACTTTGATCCAATGTCTATTTTGCTTGTGTGTGTGTGTGCATACGTGTACGAGCAAATTTTAGAAAAATGTAGTATATCAAATCAATTCATTTAGTTTAAAAGTTATACTATTGTATTAATTTTGCAATCGTGCCACCTTCTGGTTAGAATCCGCCTTTATGAGCCAGCATTTTGGGCGAACTCGGCCCGGGGAGCTTGGTAAACTGGGATTTTTTTTCTCTTTTCCTTGGGGACCCCTGAGTTGTGGTAAACCTGTCCCAGAGGACGTCCCCGGAAGATACTGGCCTGAGGTGTGCTAGAGGAGGCGAAAGCCTACAGGGTGCAGCACAGCGTAAGGAAATTAGAACTGAGAGTCATGTGCATAATCAAATCCACTAAGGCAGGAGCAGGGATTAGAAGGCTTGTTGGCTTCCTTCTAGGTGCTAATTTTCTCCTTTAGAAAGATATAGTGGGACTGAATGAGCTGAGGAAAAGGTCAAATAAAATGACTGTTCCCAACCGATTAAGACTTTTCCTCCCGAGGGAGGAAACGCAGTGCTCCTGACCATCCCAGGAAAATGTGAGAGTGGGTTGGAGGCAGCGGCTGGCAGCCAGAAGTTACAAAGATAATGCCACACTCTACCGTTGTAGCAACTCTATGGGACTCACGGGTACCAACGATCACACCACATAGTACATATTTTACATATATTCCTAATTTAATTCTCAGAATAACTACTAGACCTTACAATTGGCCTAAACACTATTTCACTTATGGGAAAACAGAAGCTCAAAATAGTTGTGGTCAAAATATTGTGGTCCAGTTTGTAGAAGTAAGAAATGACAACCATGTCTGTGACTCCAACGGCTAACATCGTGCAAATATGGTATACGATCCGTCTCCTGCTTGCATTTTGACTACTATTTTTTAATTTTTAGAGAAAGAAGAAAAAAACAAGAGCTATTTTTTTCAGCATTTACTTTATACCATGTATTTGGCTAAATGCTTTTCCATGCATGGCTTCATTTACTTAATAAAATTAGCATTACATACTCACAGTGCTTTTATCCCTCTTGCAGCTCAAAGGCTCAGGCTGTCAATGGTACATAATTATTGTCATTTGTGTTGTCCAAGAACAAGGTCTTGTTCCCCTCCCTCTTCTATTCTTTACTCTTATCCCTGGCTCATATCTGCGGTTCCCAGGGGACACAATTCTAACATGTGCAACACATGTGCTTTTGGGTGGACGTGTCCTCGTGATGTGACTATTACTGTCACACATGCTTTTATTCTTACTCACTTCTTATATTACTTGTCTCAATTTGTTCACTCAACACTGCTTTTAAAATCCCTATGTGTTGTTCTGTGTACACTAGTGGATGCTGACTAGCACTCAGCATAAAGGAAAGACTTACGCCAAGTAGAAGAAGCCAAGCACAGAAAGACAAACACTACACAGCCTCACTTGTATATAGAATTGAAAAAAGACTCACAGAAGCCGATCATTCTACTTGGGAAGTTGAGGGGGATGGGAGATATTGGTCAACAGATATAATATTTCAGTGATACAGGAGGAATAACTTCTGAAGGCCCACTGTACTGGGTAATAAGTATAGTTAATAATAATGTATTATGTGCTTGAAAATTTGTAGGAGATTTTCAGTGGCCCCATTATACAAAGATAACGTATGAGGTGATGGATATGTTAAAATCGACTTGATTTAATCATTCCACAGTGAATTCCTATATCTAAGTATCACACTGTACACTACAAATATATACAACTAATTAATATATACATAACTATATGTAATGTAATAATACATGAAAAAGTTAATTTAAAAAACCTAGAAGGGACTTTCCACATACTTCAGGAATAGTTCTCAGTCCCACGGAAACTCCCTCGCTGGGTCGGACTGGGGGAGGCTAGGGATGGAGTGGGTCAGCTCTCCTAGCGTCGCTCATTCATTCAATAAACAGTACTTAACGTCTGTTAGTCTGGGGCACTATGCTGGCTTCTGGGAGGATAATGATTTTCATGATTGCGTAGATTCTTGTAGTTTATAAAGGATGTTGTTTTCATTTCTCATTTAATCTTCGTGTAACACCACCAGATAGAAAACAAACACTATTTTATTATTCTATAAATGAGGACATTAAGGAACCAGGAGGTCCAGTGAGAGGGCCAACTCATAAAACGTGTGGATCAGACTCAGAACACAAGTTGGGAAATTCCACCTTCTATGAATTTTTGACTCCTCTGGACTAGTGGGGCACCTTAACTTTCACAAGAGGATTTGAGTATAGTTACTTGAGCTCGTCTAATTTTACACACCCTTACTACATATTAAGTCACCTTATTAAATACAATGTTAAAATTTGAGATAACTGCTATGATGATGCTCAGATTTCCCCAAAGCTCTTCCTCAATTTATTCTGGTAAAAAATAATGCATTGTATGCAACAAATATTAAGGTTCAACAGTGACCCTTAGAGCTGAATTTGGGCACAGAGTGTGTGAATTCCCCAGCTCCACCATCCAGGATGACCAAGTGAGAAGATTAGCATGTGTAACCCTTGTATAGCACCCTTATTAGAATTTCTATGCAAAGTCCCTGTGTCTTTTTCATCTTCTTCTTCATTGCTAAGGGTTTCCTCTCTCTCGATCTCTCTTGCAATTTGATCATTTGAATTCCCTGGAATGGACAGTGTCTTGGTTACTTTTCTCTCATTGATGAGACAAAATACCCAATGCCCCAAATTAAGGAAGCAAATGTTTATTTAGCTGACAGTTTGTGGAGGTTTCAGTCCACAATAAGCCTGCTCCAAGGCAGGGTGGCACATGGCACAGGGGCAACAGTTCAAGGTGTCAAAAGACAGCAAAAGCAGCAAGAGGGTAAATTGGGGGGGGTGGAGCAAGCCTCTTTTTCTCCCTTATATTGTATGCAGGCTCCCCACCCTCAGGTGGGTGTAGTACTCACACCATCTCTGTGCCCTTCTCTTGCTCAGGTTTAGGATGTTTACAAAGTCAGGAGCCTGGCTCCTGCTAAGTCACTTAATTAAACTTCTAAAATTCTCAAGATGACACAATGAACAGCATCCTAGAGGGTAAGGGCAGGTCCTCTACACCCCAGGATGTAGAGCTACTACTTAGTTTCTGAATTTGATACAGTGTTTCAACTGCTATAGACAGCTACCTAGTTGAGCATTAGGGAATATAGACTTGCTGGGAGAAGCGCCTTGCGTAGTGAAAGTGAAACATAGCAAACTGAGCAAAGTACCTCGAGAAGAGAGGTACTACTTAGCTATTTATAATGCCTAGGAGCTTCATTATGGATGACATCTTGGTAGCCTTTCACTCTGGCTGGAGAGATGGAATCAGAGAAAACAAGCAAGCTCTAGGTTTGCGAGTATGAATATGCTCAAGACAAACTCATCACAAATTTCCTACCAGACTGCAATTTCCCAATTGTTTATGCTGAATTCTGTTGTGCATACATACGTGACTGCTCAGACGATTCCCTATGACACCCCCTCAAATGGAGAGGCATCTGTTTAGTCTTGGTTGGGGAAGTCTGCTAAAAATGTCTTCACACTGGCATTAAATTAGCTTATTGGAAGAGTCTGCACTCCAAAGTAGAGGTTTCTTACTTTTGTTTTTCAGTAAAGCATTTCTCATCTATAATCTATTTCTGGAGGATGCAGGGACTTTCCATTTAACGAAAACGCTAAGGCACGGACAAACTTCTGCTAGGTAAAAATAGTTATTGTCTTAATTAGAAAGTAAAATACCCAGAAAGAAAGGTTTTCTTAAGCAAACATTGAATTTACTGCAGCACTAAAAATCACAAGACCACAGGGATTTATTAGCTTAGCAGAAAAGCTACTTTTCAGCATAAGCCAAATGTTGTTCTATAATACAATTTATACTTAAAGGAAAATTTTCATATTTCTAAAAAATAAAAAATGGAAAATACAATGCTAAGCAGTAACTCAAGCTTTTCATTCCTTCTTACAGTAGCAAGTTCACTTTCTTAGTCATCGTAAGAAACATTTCTGTGATGGCTTAGATCTAAAATGTCCTGTGGAAGTCTCATGTGTCCAGAGGTGGGGTTTTTGGAAGGTGATTGGATCATGGGAGTGCTGTTCTCAGCAGGTGAGTAATTTATTGGTAAATTCATAGGTACAAGTGCTGTTGAAAAAGCAGGGCCTGTCAGGAGGAGGCGGGTCACTGTGGGAGTGACCTGGGAAGGTGTGTTCTTGCCCAGGCGCCTTTCTCCCCACTTCCTGTCTGCTGTGGGCTGAGCAGCGTTCTTCAGGCATCCCCTTCTGCCATGCTGTTTCTGCCTTGGAGCCGGTGGGCCATGGACTGAACCGTCTGAAACTCTGAGTTAAAATAAGCCTCTCTTGCTTAAATTGTGGATGTCAGGTATTTTGTTCCAGCAATGGGAAGACTGACTAGTCAAATTTCTATAATAAGGGCAACTTTAAATGTTTTAATGATAATACAACAATTTAATAAGAAATTTCTTCTAATTGCTGTTACAACAGTAATGCTGGAATTTAGTGCTAGGTGACAGCTTACACTATGTGACAAGAAGAGAACATGTGAACGTGGTGACAACATAGGCTAAAATAATAGCAATGTTGGAATGTTAAAATTTGCAAAGTGGAAGGTCTCTCCTTATATACCACAGGTAGATCTGCAATGTTGTTTGTTATTATGAACATATTTAGGACATATGAACATTTTATTCTGACACAGAACTGGATTTACATTTTATGATTTCATGCCATTTTGGTGTTTTTGCCTGGCTGTTGCTCCAGCTGGTGACAGACCTTGGCATTATCCATATGGTGCCGGTTTTATGTGCATGCAGAGTTACGGGGTCAGGAAGGCTTCCACCCAGATTTCAGAAGAAGGCCTGGGAGGCCAGGTAGTGTGACCCTGAAAGTGCAGTGTGTAAAGCTGTGAGTGGAAGCCCAAGGTGTCTGGAGGCCTCTGAAGTTTAAAACAGCCAGGAATGTAGATCATCTGAGAAAAACTGAGAGGAGGGAGCAGAGGTGGCCTAAGAAAGAAGCCACAAGAGCTACAAGCACCAGAAGCACCGTAGGGGAGGAGCCACCCAAGCCCTGTATGGTTCACAACTTTCCACAGATTGCCAGGGATACTGGAGGTGAAACTGTGAGATTTGCCCTGCTAGATTTTGGTATTGCTTTGTTCCCATTCCTTGCTATACCCTTGTCTGTAACTTTCAAAACAGACATATCCACCTCATACCATTCAATATTAAAAGTGTTTAACTTTCTATTCATTTGTACAGGGGCTTTCAGGTAAGAGTTTGCTTTAAATCTCAGAGGAGACTATAGATTTAGACTTTTCAGCAATGCTGAAACTGTTAAAACTTTGCCAATTCTTAGAGATAGCCTACGTGCCTTCTGCATAATGGGCCCAGATGTGGAATGCCATGTCTTTTTATCTAGATGTCATCCCAAAACCTCATGTAGTCATACAAGAGGCTTTTTCAGAGGTTTTTGGATCTAGAGTGCATGATGCTAGGATTCATGGTGCATGCTAGGCTCAAGGGCACTAGAATTAAGGGTGTGATTGCTACCTGCCCTATGAAGCCTAGGTAAGATAAAAGGGGCAAAGAGAGCTGTGATCATCCCTTGCTTGCTTTTGCTGTCTTCTGCTTGCCACAAACTGGTTCTTCTCTGCATTCTGTCAATTATAGACTGAAACTTATACAAACTGTGAGCTAAGTAAACCTTTCCCCCTTTAACTTTGGATGTAAGGCATTTTATCTCAACCATGAGAAGCAGTAACTAAGGCAGGGTCCACAGTAGGAAGCAGAATATCATTGCTAGATGAGAGAGAGTGTAGCCAATTGAGGGGAAGCAGTGGCTGGATTCTGTGGGAGCAAACTGGGCGTGGGAATCACTGTGGGCAGTCCATCTGGAGTATAACACAGACATTTGTAACTAGTGTCCTTTGGATCCTTTTGACTTCACCAGTTGCCTGGTGGGGGGGAGGTGGTGGTGTCCAAATTATAGCCAGATACCCCTCAAGACATGGCTCTGTTTAAGGTTTCACAGGATGTGTATTAGATTAAAGATGCGATGGCTTTCTATTGATTAGAGTTGTTAGCTCTCAAAGAGCCTGAGGAAGTATTGGTCTTTCAGAATTCCATCAGAGAAAAGGTAGAGTCTGAGGACAGACTGGAGCCAAGGACAAGGATATAACCAGGGGTCTTTATTTGTACTCTTGACTCTGCTTGCCTCAGTATGTTGGCTTCATTAATTTCTTTCCCATGATGGGACATATGGCCATTGAATTCCTGAGTTTTAGGTATCATGTTTTCACCACACAAGAGAGGGCCCGTTATTCTCTATAGCATAAAATCAAAAGTCTTTTGGATTTTATTGATCGAGAGGGGTTAATTTGGATTCTTCAGGTCAGTCACTCAAAAGTTCCAGGGGAATTACATTGGTCCAGCTTGGTTCAAACCCAGAGTTCAATAAATCAGTTGCACTGAGAGGTTTGGTGTCATTGAGAACATGGCATATACACTCCAGGCATGTGATGAGGAATGCCAACTCCCAGGAAGAGGAAAATGGGCTAGGAAAGTGCCTCATGGATTCTGTCTACAGGAGTAGGATCACTCTATCCAGTCATGAGGCTGAAAGTTAATTATTTTCATTTTCAAAATTATTGCCTGAAGGACTCCAGTGTTGTTTTCTTTAATTCTCAGCTCTACATTTTTTGTTTCTCTTGCTCTTACCAAAAGTCATGGTGCATGATTTGTGCTAAAAAGATTTCTGCTAAATTGGATGTGGTTTATTTTCATGTCAGTTAAGACATGAGGATACATGTTACAAACTCAGATACATATTCTGAATTTCCTTTCAACGCCTGCCGTGAAAGTTTACCTTGTGAGACGCCACTCATATTCACTGTCCTTGGTATTTGCTTTCTGTACCCCAGTGAAGGTCAGAGATGGAGGAGCCCAGTAACCTGCTTTCTTTGTGACACCTACAGGGAGGTGACTATACAAAGAAGAAAGTAGCTACTTTCTTTTTGGTCAGTCAAAACTGCAAATGTTTACTTTAGAAGCATTTTTGAATATAATAAACAAAGTCTAGCAAAATAACAAAAGTTCAAGTAGAAAGACTTTAAAATGCACGGGAAAGGAGCATTCCTTTATGTTTTCTTGAGAAGGCTACAACCATAAACATTTTGAAGGCCACACACATATTGGGAATTTCAGCCAAAGTTTTTTAAAAAATGTTTTTAAAATGTTATTTTATGGAAAAAAGTAAAACATAATTTATAACAAAATAATAGAATAATAATAGTTAATACATCACATGTTATCTTTAAAGTAGTTGCTCAGGATACAAGATAGGGGCATAAAAGTTTCTCCAATTGATATGAGCACAAACCTTCCTTTTAAATAAACTAACAAACACTAATAGTGTAAGTGACTTGCATTTTTTCCCCTTTTCATTGCTGTCCTTTCCCCTTTCACCTACCCTAGGTCCTTTTTCCTTTTGAACAATTTCTACCTTTTTCACAATGTCTATTGTACATTTTAGAACTTATTTACTCTTTAAGTTTCTCACACCAGGGAGACAATATGTTTACACATGTGGGTCTGATTTATTTCCCTTAGGAGTATGGTCTCCAGTTGCGTCCATTTACCTATAAAGGTCTCAAGTTTATTTTTCTTTATGGCTGAGTAGTATTCCACTGTATAAAAATACCACATCTTTTTTTAACCATTCCTTGGTTGATGGGAATTTAGTGTTTCCAAGGTTTAGCTTTTACAAATTGTGCTGCTATAAACATGAGTGCACATATATTGCTGTGGTATGATGTTTTTAATTCTTCTGGGAAGATGCCTAGAAGGAGAATAGCTGGGTGGAATGGGACCTCTAATCTTAATTTTTTGAGGGATTGCCACTCTGATTTCTACAGTGATTGCACAGTCTACACTCCCACCAACACTGGAGAAGCTTCTTTTCCCCCCACGGCCCCTGTGGTATTTGTTGCTGGTTGCCTTTTTGATGATAGCCATTGTCTCTGTGGTGAGATGGAATCTCAGTGTTCTTGTAATTTGCATCTCTTGAATGACCAGTGATGCTGAACATTTTTTCTTATATTTATTTGCCATTTGTATTTCTTCATTTGAGAAGTGTACGTTCATCTCAGATGTCCATAAAGTGATGCTTTTGTATTGGGCTGGCTGGTGTCCTACACTGGGTGCTACTATTGTACAATAGCACTCAGTGAATTACACGTGCCATGTTACATGAAGGTGTTTTTAAGGAGAAATGGGAAATGAGTCAGAGCCACAAAGAGGAGAAGCCCTAGGTGCTGACTTTAGTTACCTTTTATTACCCCTGAGACACAATATTCAACACCCACCATTTTGCTTTATAGTTTCAGATGTCTCAGTCAGCCAGCACTGAAGAAGAAACAGTGTGGTGGAAGAGCCTGGCAAAGCAAAGCTGCTCACATGATGGTGGCCAGGAAGCAAAGAGAAGGGAGGGCAGGAGAAGGAGATAGGCCTTTTCAGGTCATACCACCAATCCTCTGCCTCTGAACAGGCCCCACCCCCAACAGTACGTCAGTTACAGTGCCTGTGATCCAATCACCTTTGGAAAGCCTCTGAACACATGACACCTTTGGAGGACATTCTAGAACTAAAGCAGAACAGTGGCCTTCTCCCAGGCCCCTGTGGAATGTTCTAGAGTATGTTGGTACCACGTGGTGTTGAGTTCCATGGAGTCTGCTGCGCTGGGAATCCACTCTCCTATGGAGCAAGAGCGAGAGTACCCATGCCGGTGGGGACCCAGCAGCAACTGGAGCCAGGCGGTCTGCACTGGGGAAAGCAGATGATTGTAAGAATATTCTGAGGAAGCAAGCTTCTCTCGACCTGGTGCCTTTGGGAGACCTGGGAGAAATGAAACCACCAGAACTGGGGGAGAGTGAGCTTGGGAACGGCTCTCCTCCTGCAAGTAGAGGATATTTGTGCTGCTTACCTGCCTAGTAAAGTGAGTTTATTGCCAGGTAAGCCCAGGGCAAGACTCACAGTCATTTGGGAGGGGCTAAGGGGCAGAAGGGCACAATGAAGACAGACCACTTTTTAATGAGTTATCAGTGTGCTCTGGAATCTTCCATTTATCCTTCCAGGTCTGTTCCCCATCTCCGTCTCCGCTGTCTGTGCTCCAGGAGAATGATGAAGGTCAACAGGTTCCCTTCTTCCCTAGCACTGGTGAAGGGAGGTCTTGGCTGAGGTGACTACAAATAGAAGGAGAAGCCGGGTATTTATTTCCACAGCTTCACTTGCTCTAGATCTTCACTGGCTGGCTTCACCTCTCTACCAAAGCCTGTGCTGGCTGTCATTCTTCTATGGTTTCCAGCACCTTCTCTTTCCCTAGTTCCTATTCTGCTGTGATGACTGATCCTGAAGGGGCTGACCGTGGGGGGCGGGTGGCCAGGCTGCACACCCCACTGAAATGAGGTCTCGGGTACTTTGCTCTGTCCTCCACAACTCTTACGGCCTTGTCGTCTGTATTGTACTTTCACCCTGGTCTTTTTTTTTTTTTTTATTTTAAAGACAAAAGAATGGAGACATATGAACCAGAAAAGCCATAAACAATACAGAAAATACAAAGTTATACAGAATATAGTAGGGAATTAGAACTGGATGTTGTATTACATAGTTATCTTCACATTAGTTAACACAAAAACATTAAAGGAAATACCAAATTATAGATAAGATAGTAGGGA
>PVLD010018332.1:0-39294 GCA_004027595.1 Dinomys branickii | reverse complement strand
ACATGCGGTGGCCAGCCTGAGTGCCTCATGCCAGGTTGCCCCACAAGTGGTCCATGTCCAGAGGTCTGCATGCTGAGGACAACAGGGTGGAGGGTGGAGACAGAGCCTCCTACCATCTGGTGTTGAATCATGGGACTCCGGGTTGTATCAGGGGAGGTTGAAAGTATTTAGTGCAATCCCAGGGCCTAGAAGGCTGAGTTCAGGAAGAAAGTCTGTGTGGATTGCCAGGTAGTAAGGTACACTTCGGGGGTCTTTTGAGATGTTGGCACTTTGGCTTCACAGGAAGTTGGTTTGGCCTCTGAAATGTCTCTAAGCCTCTTTTCTCACCATCGCTGTCTCTGTTTACTGGAAAAGAAGCTCAGTTTGCATTTGGTCCCCAAGTTCACAGTTCCAGTTAATGGTGAGCTTGTGTTTCTGGGCTCCATCTTTTTTCTGGTTTTAAGAAGAGTTGAGATGGATGATGCAGGATACTCAGGTCCTATCTGTGATTTCCATTAAGAGCCTGGTCACAAGGTTATAACCTGAGACAGGGTTCTTTTTTTTTTTTTTTGCAGCAGTGGGGATTGAACTCAGGACCTCGCACTTGCCAGGCAAGTGCTTATGCCACTGAGCTATATCCCCAGCCCCTGAGACAGGGTTCTGTGCCCAGAAACATCACCATGCCCCCAGGCAGGCCCTGAAGGTGTGTCAGCTCTGAATGTTGGTGTTGACCCCATCATGTCATTGACCCAACTCTTCAGATCACAGGGATTGTAAAGAAGCTGCTGCTGTGGGATGGGCTCGGAAGAGGGAGGGTGAGCAGAGCAGGCTACAGAGTAGACACATCTGGGGCATCGAAGTGCCTCATGGATCAGCAGTGATGAGCATGTCCTGTGTGCTGTGAAAAGATTGTCCATTGAGACTGTCCCTTTTTTTCACTACAGGAGGCATGCATGTGGCCTCAGAACCGAAGGAGGACCATGTCCATTTCCTGGTGCTGACTGATGTGTGTGGGAATAGGACCTATGGTGTGGTGGCGCAGTACTACCGACCCTTGCATGTAGGTGGCCCCCTCTGATTGGGTGTTAATTTTTAAAACAATTGTGAAATACTTATCAGATTCACCTTTTTAACCATTTCACAGTGTGTGGATCAGCAACATAGATTGTATGCACAGTGCTGTGCAGCCAGCATCAGTGTCTAGCTCCCAAGGATTTTCATCCCCCAAGCCCTGTACTCATCAAGCCCTTCCTGCCCAATTCCCTCATCCCACCAACCACTAATCACTTTCCCACACTCTGGATTTTTCTAAAGTGCAGATTTTGTGTAAGTGGAATCATACAGTATGGGGCCTCCTGTGTCTGGATTCTTGTACTTACCATGACCATTTCAAGGCTCATTCACATCATGGCATGATCCATTCCCCACCCACCCACCTTCACACCTTCCCTTTTGAGCTTCCTTCCTTGTACTTGGGTTTGAATCTGAGTGTGCTCTACCACTAAACTATGCCCCTCAAGCCTTTTTCAGATTTTACATTAAGGCAAGGTCTTGCGAAGCTACCCAGAGTGGCCTCAAATGTAAAATCCTTCTGCCTCAGCCTCCTGAGTTAGCTGGAATTGTGGATGTGCACTGCACCTAGCTTCTTTAGTCCTTTTGTATGGATGGAACCCATTTTATTTATCTATTTATCCATTTATGGGCATGTGTTCCCATCTTTCACTTGCTGTACAAGGTGCACGGGGATATATATTACTGGGGATTAAACCCAGGGTTGTTGTACATCCCCCGCTGTTTTTATGTTTTGTTTTGACACATGATCTCATTGAGGGCAGCTAAGTTGCCCAGGCTGGGTTTGAACTTGCAATCCTCCTTCCTTACAGGGTTTAGAATTTTGGAGCACATTTCACTCAGCCTGTATTAGGGTACTATCAGGGACCCTGCTCCTTCTTGTCTTCAGTGGCTAGGGCAGGAATCATCCTTCCATTATGACTTTATCTAAGTGTCCTGAGGCAAAAGATATAATCAAATGGACTCTGTCCTGTATGCCATGGGGTAAATCCCAGGCACATGCAGACATTGCCTTGCTCGGTGGCTGCTGCGTGTCCCGCTCTGTTCTGGCTGTGTGTCTCTTTTCATCCTCAGGCCACAGGCGTCTCTGGTGCATCTTTGTGACCTCAGTGTCCTACAGAGGCAGATACCACATGGGCCCTGTCCATGGCAGCTGGGAGTGGTGCTGGCCGGAACATGTTGGGGGCCCTTTCCCACCCGTATATTCTCATTGTACTGATGTACAGCTACTGGATGCCAGAAGTGCTGCTGTGGGTGACAGTGTCTTGCTCTTTCCCTAGGATGACTGCTGTTTCTACAATGGCACAGCACACTGGGAGCCACCCTGGCCAGGTTTGGTGGGCGCTGCTGGCTGTTTCGTGCCCTTTGCAGTGTGTGTGGTCTCCAGGTTCCCCTATTACAACTCCCTCAAGGACTGCCTCTCTTGGTGAGCCAGGGGTTACCTAACACCAAGTGTGGGGGGCAGTGGCAGGGTGGGCAGCCAGAGGTCTTTGAAAACCCAAATCCGGTAATGGTAATGTAGGGATGTGATGTGGCAGAGGTCGGAGGGTAGTGCCATGCCTCTGGAAGTAAAACTAAAAGAGAGGGATTTATTTTTGTTTGCTTTTTAGAGAACAGACACATGAGGGAAATTCTTCCTAGCTCTTAGGAGGCTATAGTTTGCTCCGACCAGGTTGTGTAAAGGAAGCCCGTCGTGGACCTCGCTGTGGTCCAGTGAAGTTTATATTCATAATAATGGGGAAAAGTTATTGGAATTCTAATGAGTTAATTCCAATCTTCCAGTGCAACCCATGGCACAAATAAAGACACAAATACATATCTGAAATGGTGGGGAGCCAAGGGGGTCTAAGTCCAGTTAGAATGATGGCTAACTGGAACAAAGGCCTCAAAGCAGGGCTGAACCTGGGTTTTATTTATTTGTGGAAAGGGGAGTGGCTCAGGGGTGAGTGACTGAAAGAAAGTTGAAGTACGTGAGTGCTGTGAGCTGGGTTAGGTAGGAGGCCTGAAATCTCTCTGCAATATGCAGAGAGAGAGAGAGATACAGAAAGAGTAATGTTTTGGGCTTGGTACTTCAGTTTTGATGTGTAATCCTCACGCCCTGAGCTCAGCCCCAGCCGACAGCGTGGTGTCTCAGCCTAGCTGCTACTTGGGAGCTGTAGGCAGGCATCACTGGCCTGCGGCACTGTCTGAAAGCCTACACAGCAGCACCTTGTCTGGACCCTTTTGCACTGCTTAAAGCCAACTAAGGGGATAAAGACATATCCCAGCCAGCTCTGCATATATCAACACATGAAAGTAGAGCTCTCCAGGTGGTCCTCCACAGTTGTGGGGTTTCTTTAAATTTGGTGGTGCTACACTTCAAACCCAGGGCCTTGTACATGTTAGGCAAGTGCTCTACTACTGAACCACATCCTCAGTGCTGATAAGTTTTATTGACATTTTTAAAACTTATCTTTTTGGATGTGATGGTAGAAATCTGTAATCCCAGCTACCCAGGAATTTGAGGCCAGAGGATTGCCAAGTTGAGCTGAATGTGGGTAACTTAGTAAGACCCTGTCTCAAAAGACACATTTAAAAAGGCTACGGATGTAGCTCTGTGGTAGACTGCTTCTAGGTTCAATTTCCCAGTACCACCATCACTACCACCATCACCACAACAAAATAACTTAGGTTTTCGGGTGGAGTCTGTAATTGTCTTATTGCCACTAATAAGTGGAAAGCCTGAAGAGGTTAAGAATTTTGAAAAAATCAGGAAGGCATTTTGTAGAACCTGATGGATCCTACCATCAGAGGGTGTTACTGTGATAGGAGAGGCCCAGTTTGTCACGGAGCAGTTCCCTGAACACAGGTGACTGCCATTTGCTTTCAAGTTTCATAAAGTCATAGTTGTAGAATTTGTACTTGATTAAAGACTGAGAATGGGGCACTTAACAGGGTTCTTTAGTCATGATGGCGAAGAGCAATCCATACATGTTGGGAGCTTGCAGCTGGTCCCCTGTTAAGGACACTTGTGTAGACCTCACACCTTGTCATAGAGTCCACCAAACAGTGCTTTGGCGAGCTTGCACCTTCTGTTTGGAAATTAGCAGCATTTGTAATTCAAATTCCAGAACTTTCATGTTTTAGTTCTTAAAATATAGCTGGTGTCTTACTTTGTGTATTGCTGAGACAGTACACCCGACACCCAAAGTTAAAGGAGGAAAGGTTTGTTATAGTTCACAGTTTGTGGAGGTTTCAGTCCATAATTGGCTAGCTCCCAGGCAGAGTGGCGTGGCAGAGGGGCATCACAGAGGAGAAACAGTTCATGGTGGGCAGAAGGCAGCAAAGCGGTGAAGTAGTGAGGAAGCAGCAAGCCACAGGTGATGACAGTAACCCTCTTCTGTCCCTTATATTATACCTAGGCTACACACTCTTAGGGTAGGTAGCACTTACACCCAGGGTGGGCCTTCCCATTATCCACACCCAGGACTTCGCCAGACCAGTCAGTGGACTACTTTAGTAATCACACACCCTCGATCCCAGCATCACACACTCAAGATCCAGACACCTCTGAAAAGCCCTGTCTATTGACCTCAAGAGGCCTTGGGGGGACATTTAGATATAAGCTATAACAGCTAGTTTGTGGACACAGTGTGGGTCCTGCCTACATTTAATAGCCATGGACAGAGGGGTCTGTAGGACAGAGCCCATTTGTCTTAGAGAGAGAGAAAGAGAAACCTGAGCCCACACTCATGCCTACAATGTCTGTGCCCCAGGGAGCAATAGCATTATAATTAGGATGCAGTACCTTTTCAGTTATTAACTGATGATATTCTTGTTCCTTGAAGGTCAACAGGTTTCTAACTCATTTCCAGTTTCCTCTGTGAAGTGGGGTGCTCATTTCTAGCCCTTGCTAAGTGAAACAAATGACCGAGGGCTGCATAATGCCTGCCCTCAGAAGATGGGCAGAAAGGTGTGTCCTCTCCCCAGCGGGCTAGTTCTGTGTTTCCTCAAAGCTAACCTTTGCTGGTTTGACCAGCAGCAGTGTTCTCCTGTGGGGCATCAGTGCAAATGTGAGTGACAGGAAAGAGTGGAGCTTTCATTTCCATACGTCTGAGTTCTCCTCTTTCAGTGGCCATTGCTGCATTATCGGAACCAAAAATAGAGCTAGAGAGGAGCAAAGGACAGTATCTTAGTTATTTTTCTCATTGCTGGGACAAAATACCCAACACCCAAAGTTAAAAGAGTAAAGGTTTATTTAGCTCACAGTTTGTAGAGGTTTCAGTCTATACTCGGCTGGCTCCAAGGCAGGGTGGCACATGGCAGAGGGCAACAGTTCATGGCAGTGGAAGACAGCAAAAGCAACAAGAGTAAAAGAGGGAAGCAAGCCTCTTTCTGCTCCTTTCATCCAGACTGCTGGGACTAGGGCAGTGCCAGTCCAATCAGTGGAGTGATCTATCTGGCAATCACCCAGCCTTAATCCCAGCACCCTTAATCCCAGCACTGCACTATGAATCAGTCACAAACTCTAGATTCAGCTACATCTGTAAAAGCTTGCTCCCCATGACTGCATGAGGCTTTGGGAGGGACATCTAGACACAAACCATAACAGACAGAAAGGCAAGATGCCTCATGTCAATAGGAATTATATTTATAAACCATCTGTTCACCAATTATGGTAATACTAGGCAGAATTCACCTTATGGACACAAGGTGAGAGAAATTTTTGAGAGAAAATGTATTTCCTTATCTTTGGGGAAGTAGATTATAGGCAATTTTCTTTTTAAATTTTGTCTTGATACTGTTATATTTTTATAAGTTATATTTTGTAAGTGCAAGTATGGAGGAGTATTGAATTATCTCCAAATCCTGATAGTGGCTGCATGAATAAGTACTATTTATTCCTTAAAGTGACAGTACTTTGAATTGCTGCGGTGCGGTAGTCTTGCATCATGGTGGGGGATGGTCAGGGATGGTTCCTTCCTGGTCAGGTGTGACTGTTGGGCGCACTCTCAGCACTGTGGTCAGCCCTGGATGCACACCCCGTGGTGACTTCCGTGTCCTTGTGTTGCTTGGTGTGGAGCTTATTTTCTTTCTTCATCAGACTCAAGGGCTGACCCAGTGCGTAACACTTTGTAAACCTTTAAAAATAAGTGGTCAAATGTGTGAACATAGCAGATGGGCAGAAAATGTCTTTATGCAGGCAAACATTAGAGTGTCCATTCTTGGTCTTCTCAGAAAGGATGTGTCCTTTAACATCTGTCCATTTCGTGTGTTTCTTTTAACTCATATGCTACTTTCCAGGTTTGTAGTTCCACACCCCTGGGGTCCACACTATATATCCAACTGAGCCTGAACTGAACATGTGTAGAATTTTTTACTGTGATTTTCCTAAAATAATTCAGTATAACAAGTATTTTCATGGTATCCGTTATTGTGGTTTTTCTTTTTTTTTTTTTGTACCGGGAATCAAACTTATGACCTCACGCTTGCCAGGTAAGTGCTTATGCTACTGAGCTACATCCCTGGCCCATTGTATCAGTTACTATAAGTAATCTAGAGATGATTTAAAGTATCTAAAAATGTGTTGTCTGGGTTCTATGCAAATATTACACAATTTTATATAAAGGACCTGAGTATCTGCCAGGGTTCTAGACCCAGTCCCCTGCAGATAAAAAGAGACAGTTGTGCTTCTGCACACAAATTTCTAGAAAGCCACTTCATTGTGGCATAATAGACATGCTACAATAACACCTACCCATTTATGTGTATGGGTGGATATGTTTTGACACATATACATACCTGTGTAACTACCACAGTTGTGAGAAGGGATATTTCAGTTGCTAAGTTCCCTGGCACCCTTATGGTCAGTTCCCAGTCCTGCCCCAAGCACCCACTTGAACACTGTGTCTTTAAGTTATATACCTAAAAGTCACCATCCATTTGGAGACAGAATTACTCAAGTTCTTCCCTTCAGGGTGGTGTTGGATTTTCCTTCCTTTCTGACTTCAGTATAACATACATGCCAGCACTCACATTACAGTGATTTTTCACAAATGGACACACGCAAGTAACCAGCACCAGAATGGGAAACAGAACATGACCATCCTCATCCCCAACTCCCTCCAAAAAATACTCGCCCCTTGTGACCCCTTCTGGGTAGCCCCACCCTGGGGAGCCACTATGATAACTTGGGAAAGTGCTGAAATTGAACATACAGACCCTTCAAGAGAAATCAGCTTGATTAGAAAGACTTAAGATGACTGGATTAACTGGATTCTCACTTTTATTTTGTAACTTTTTTTTATTTCAGTTTATTGACTCATCTGAAGTTCTGTAAAGACTTTGAAGTTGACAATCACATAAAAGATTTTGCGGCAAGACTATCATTAATACCTAGTCCCCCGCCTGGACCACTCCATTTGGTAAATTATATCTGGGATTATATTACAGGTTTTTCTTTGCAGGTAGTGAAAGGAACATGCTGAAGATTAAGTTCTAGCACTGTTTCAATTATGTTCCTCAAGGCCCTTTATAAAGATGAAAAGTTAAATATTTAGGATTGAGTTTTGCTGAGTGGCTCAGCAAAAGAAGAACTGAGCTAGGAGCATGTAATGGGACACTTTGGTGTTAACATGCAAGTTTGTTTCTTACTGTGCAGAAAATACATAGAAACCCCAATCCTTCAGTCTAAGCACATCCTCCTAACTTACTTCAGTTTGAAATTCTCCTTTTGTTCATTTGTCTTGAATATTGGGTATTGTATTTAACTTGTTAATGTTTTCTCTTATACAGGGGAATTAATGAAAAGTAACTGGTTTTGTATGGTTTGTTATTCTTAGAAATACCACTGTGTCTAATTAATATAGATAAGGACTTCCCAGTCTAGGTTCTGTTTTGAACAAGGTTACTACTTCTCAACGTGGTTTTCAGGGTGAAGTGGTTGGAGAAGTGGGGCCCAAATTCCCCTTGGGTTGAGTAATGTTTCAGACTGCTGAGCTGGGTGAAGAAAGCTGTTCTACGTGACTCAGCAGCTTCTAAACTCACTAGCCTTGCGCAGGATGCTCTCTTTTTAAAGCACATCTGTTAAGCATCTGGGACTGTTTACTGAGCTTTACTTTGTTAGTCCCTTTTGGGAGATTATACACATAAATCTTGGACCTCTACATTTTTTTTATTATTGACTATTGAAAAATAAGTTTTGCTTGTTGGGAAACTTGTGATCCTGAATTGAAAACATGTATTTTTTAATATTACTCCAAACCTAGCAACCTGCTAGGTAGAGAATCCTGCAGGTGCATTCTGGTCTAGACAGAGAGCAAGTCATCTCCAATCCACTCACAGGAACCTTTGTTGGGAGTAATTCTATTTTGTGGGTACAGATGGAAGATTTCTTTTCTGAAGTTTTTGGGATAAAGAAATTGTTTCAGATTTTGGATATTTTCTCTCAATTTTGGAATGTTTGCACATGCAGAATACCTT
The DNA here is from genome assembly GCA_004027595.1 of Dinomys branickii. Taxonomy (NCBI): domain Eukaryota; kingdom Metazoa; phylum Chordata; class Mammalia; order Rodentia; family Dinomyidae; genus Dinomys; species Dinomys branickii. The sequence continues at coordinate 30,783 of PVLD010018332.1, read as the reverse complement.
GGGGATGAGACCTAAACCTAAACATAGAATTTATTTATGTTTCATATACATCTGGTACACATTGTCTGAAGTCATTTTATAAAATATATTTAATGCATTTTCTTTTTTTGTGGTATTGGGGACTGAATCCAGGGCCTGCTCATTGAGCTGCATCCCCAGCACCTTTCTGCCCCCCCCGCCCCCGCTTTGAGACAGGTTTTTACTAAGTCACTAAATTGCCTGGGCTTGGTTTGAACATGTGATCCTCCTGCCTCAGTCTCCCAGAGTGTTGAATTGCAAACCTGTACTGCCACACCCTGCTGCCTTTGTTTTTTGACTGATGTATGGTATGAGGTCAAGTGTGGAATTTCCCACTGTGATGTCATCCTAGTGCTCAAAAATGTGTGGACGTGGAGCACTTTGTAGTTTGGGTTTCAGGTCAGGGAGACTCAGCCTGCCACTGGTGTTTTCCTGGTGACAGTGATTGCAGTGACGTCATCCAACTTTGTGCTTTCACTCTGCAGCCTAGCACTGCTCCTGAGTGTGCAGTAGGTAGAGCAGGGCACAGCTGTGCCTCCTACGTGTTCACAGCGGCGTTCTGTGCCTAGATTCCCAGGTCTGCTGGTATCTGGTCGTGCACTGTCCTGTGAACAAGGTCATGGAGGGTGATGTCTGACCTTCCCTTCGCCTGCACATTCACTCACCCCTCAAGCCCTGCCCACCTCTCCCCCTGTCCCCTTTACTTTAGTCGTGCTCCTGCCAGCTCCCTATTCTGAGCCACCTGCTTCTCCCATGTGTGTAACTTGGGAAGCACTTGTCTGCCCATTTCCCTTCATCCTCTGCTCAGTGGCTGTAGAAACCACTAAAACTTGTAAGCTGGGCTCTGTTCTTCTACTTAAACCCCACAGTGGTTCCTTACTGCACTTCTCAGCTAAGCCCTGTGCTGTGCGCCCAGCCTCACTGTCCAGCTTCGCTCTGTACCTCTTATGCTTGCTTGCTGGGCTCTAGCCTCACTGGGTTCCCATCAGCCCCCTGGAGGTGCTGCCGCTGGGCTTTTGCATGTGCAGTTGTTAAGTAATTCCTCTGCGTCCTGTGACCAGCACCTGCTCCTCTTCCAGCTGGTGCACAGCTGTCAGCTCCTCACAGCACCCTCTGGGCAATCTTCTTGTCCCTCTCACAGTCCCCAGCCCTTCCTGCAGGGCACAACACTGTCTATAGTGAGGCCCCACGTGTGTGTTTGTGTTTAATGTCTGTCTCTTGCACCAGACACTAGGTGGCCTGTGGAAGAGGCCACAGCAGCACTGCCTCACACTTGTGCCCTGATAGGCTCACTCAGGTGCTGTGACTTCCTTTAACTGGTCTCATTGGCTACTGGCACTAAGGGAGAACATTGCTTATGATCCTTTTGAGGGAATGTCACATGATGGTACTTTTTTTTTTTTTTTTTACTCTGGTGCTGGGGATAGAACCAAGAGCCTCATGCGTATGGGGTAAATGCTCTACCATATCCTTAGCCCTCTTTAAAATTTTATTTTGAGACAGAATTTTGCTAAGTTGCCCAGGCTAGGCTTGAGCTTATGATCTTCCTGCCTCACTTTCCTGAGTAGCTGGGATCACAGGTGTGCATCACCATATCCAGCATGTTTGTTGTTTTAAAGAAATCCAAGAGCTTTGTTTAGGCAAGGATTTTCAACTGCACCAGAACTGACTCAGTGGCATGTTCTAGAACCTGCTGCCAGTTAATGTTTTGTGTAGGTGTTGCTGGCGCTTGTATTTTGAGTGATGTGCCTGTGTATCATGCTCAGCCACTTCCTGTTACTTCTGGGCTGGGTCAGCTCTGTCTTTGCTAATTAGAAGATGCAGGAAGCCCCACAGCGTGGGGCTGGGGAAGAAGTGGAGGCTGAGCCTTGTACCCTTATCCCTGTTTGGCACCATTGTCCTTGATATTGCCTGGTCCCCCAGCCTGAGACAAGCAGATAGTACGAACACCAGTGCCCCAGAGCTTCCTCTGCCTGTGGTGTTACCTGCTTTCCAAATCATGGGCCTAACTGGGTGTCCATAATGAAATGTGCCTCTGTGTGTGTGTGTGTGTGTGTACACCCCGCCCCAATTGTTCCTGAGTCACTGTCTATGTTGCTTGAATGTGAACCTACTCTTGTTTTGGGACTCAAATCAGACATTTGTTAAGAGTTGACCTAGAATCTGCATCTCCTCAGTCTCTTCATTTGCAGAGAATAAGATAACATAGCTCACAGGGAGCAAGAGTGCGGGCTGTACACTACCTGCATGCACCAAGGAATCCCAGGGACAAGTAGCAGCAAGAAGTGGAATGATTAGTATCTGCTTTTATGTTTAATTGGGTAATTGGCTGACACATTTATTTTTTGAAGTATTGAGAATTTTCATATAAATTGCATAATTACTTCTACATCACAACCTGGAGAATTTAGCTCCATTTTGTTTTACTCTTTTACATGAAAAGGCCTTTATTGGTCACATAAGTGACTCTTTTATTTTACTTTTGAGGTATGACTTGAACCCAGGGCTTCATGCTTGCCAGGCAAGTGCTCTGCCAGTGAGCCACACTAGCTCAAGCTGCCTTATGGTTAATGTATCTTACTTCCGTAGGCAAATTGGTAACAAGGAGGCTGAGTCTCTAAGTATTGATGAGAAGCACTTACTCTGTCCTTAGGACCAAGAAATTATGCTCTTTTCTAGTTTCTGGTTTTCCTCCTCTGAAAATACACTTACAACAGTGATATAGGTGACTGTGGAGAAGTATGTATAGCAAATACTTCATCTTGTTACCCTTGACTCAGTCCCCTATGGTTCCAATTTTGTCCTGCTCTCATGCTTTGCCTTGGTGAAGCTTCTCTGTCTGTTTCCCTTTTATGTTTCAGATCTTTGCTTATGACTCTGTCGTTCCATTCTGCTCATTTACTGGAACTTGGGGCAGAGAAGGTACCTGGGCTCCTGGCCACTCCTGTGTCAAAGCTTGTGGTGCTGGAAACTTGCTGTCCACAGCTTCATCTCCCAACAAGCTGGGAAGCCCCTCTGTGCAAGGAACTGTATCTTCCTCTTTGATTTCTTCCTTCCCCAACTAGGTCCTTTAGCATGACATGGGCATTCTGTGGACAGGGAATTTACACTGCAACATTATTTCAAAATCACATCATTCAGAAAAAGGAAAAGTCTTTCTTACAATTTTTTGAACTACAAGTCTAAGGAGCTTTGACTGTTAAATACAAAATACGGAGAACATATACTATGTAACTAGGAATGAGACCTAATATTGAAGAGTAATTTGAACATGCTTGCTCTAAAATTTGTGCCAGTTGGGACAAAAGTCTATCTTTGTTTTCCAGTGAGCAGTTTTCTAGATCAATTAACTTACCAAAAAAAAGTGATTATGTACTTGGTTTGCGTGTGCACTCCTGACTGTTGTGTGTATCACTAGACTATTATATAATTGTGTTACATATCACCTGGTAGAGTGAGTCTTGCAAAGTGGTCTCTAACTTAGACACTTTCTGTGGCAATGTGGTGAATTTGGGCATATGTCAGCCTCCAGTGGGAGCAGTTCTCTGAGTTAACTGTGGCTCTTGGTTACTGTAGATGTTTAACATGAAGCCACTGCACGTCGTGTTTCCTTCCCGAGCAGACCCTGACAGCCCTGTCATTGACCTGGATCTTCACCTGCCCTTGCTGTGCTTCCAGCCTGAGAAGGTGCTACAGGTACAGCTCATGCTGGGTGGTTTCATGGGGCGCCCCAAAGTGTTGCTTATGAGACTGGCATGTAGTACAGAATCAATTCTATCTCTTTATATTTTTTTCCTTTGTTTTTGTTTTGCTTAGTGCCAATATTTACTATAGGGCACAGTATTTGCAAATAGAACTTTCTGTGGGATCTCTGGTGGCTTTGATTTTGGCAGATGGAGCAGGGAGCCCAGGGTAAAATCCGTATTATGGTTTGCTAAATGTTTGGAGTGCTATGGTGGATTGATAGCAGCTGAACAGTACTGTTGGTCTCCCCAGATCCTATCCTGCCTTCTAAGAGAGCAGCGGATTGTGTTCTTCTCCTCGGACTGGGCCCTGCTGACGCTCACTGCCGAGTGCTTCATGGTCTACCTCCACCCCCTGCAGTGGCAGCACACCTTCGTACCCATCCTGTCAGGGCAGATGCTGGATTTTGTCATGGCTCCTACGTCTTTCCTCATGGGCTGCCACCTCGACCACTTTGAAGAAGTCAGCAAGGTTAGGTATAGAACACTTGATGTGGAACATTAAATTCCCGTGAGTCTATAGTGAGGACAATGGGAAGTAGCATTTGAAAGGGCTCTGTGCCTGGTGAACACAAAGCCCTGGTTTCATTCCCAGAATCCAAAACAAAAACAAAGACAGGAAAAAAGAAAATGTTGGGCATGGGGGCAGAGTACACTATGCTGAGGAGAGATTACTTCTGTTCTTAAGCGCTTCTTGTGTTCCAGGCACTATACTGAGCACACGTTGTATGCCAGCTCCCCAGCCCTGGGTGACCTTGGGGTGTGTTCAAGGCTACATCGTTTTAAGTTCTGGATCCTGTGGGTCTTCACAGGCCACTCAGATTCAGGCAGCTCAGTGGACCCTGGAAGACTCAGTGAAGAGAGCCTAGATGTTGGAGTCCCTGGAGCCTGAGTTCAAGTCAGCCTCTGCCGCGTACTTGTTTGTAACCTTGTGCAATTACTTGACCTTGCCCAGCCTGATTCCTTGTCTGTGAAATGCAACAGGGACCTGTCCTTCTGAGCAGGCTTGGAGCAGAGGAAGGTTCTCTGTCCCATATGGTGCCAGGCACCTGCCTGGGGTTTGGTAGGTGGCAACTCCATTCTTATTGCTATATACTTTCTAGTTTTTTAAAATTCAGCTTTTGTTGTTTGTTGCTGTTACAGACTGTTCCAAAAAAAATACAAGTCTACACAGTCCATTCCTTATGTGTTAGAAGGGCTCATGACCTTGCTGAATTTAGCAGCTGTTTACTGTCATATGGCTGACCCACAACAAAGCCCTGAACTCCTTTTTCTAGTTGTAAAAGGATAGTGAATTTGTCAGCCTCATTCTTAGGGTGAAAATCAGTGAGCAACAGAATAGTACCTGGCAGACATTAAGTGCTTAATAAGTGGTAGCAGTCATTACTGTTATGCTGATTGGTGATAGCATACATTTAATTGGTGATCTGTTCCAGATATATAAATATTGTGGCAATACTAACATGCAGCATGCAGACTGGATTTGATTTTAATAAATACTTCTTCTAGCCAGGTATGGTGGCACATACCTGTAATCTCAGGTACTCAGCAGACCGAGCCGGGGGATTACAAGTTCAAGGCCAGTCTGGTCAACTTAGTGAGACCTTATTTCAAAATAAAAATTTAAAAAGAGCTGGGGATATAGCTTAGAGATAGAGTCCTTGCCTAGCATGTACCATGTTTTAATCCCAAGTACTGTGAAAATAAACAAAAATCCCAAGCAACCCAAACAGCTTTATTGTGATACAATTTATATGCTATAAAATTTATCTGATTACTTTGCCTGTACATTTCCTGTAAGTGAACTCAATTCAACATGAATCTGGCTTCTTTCCCTTAGCACTGCATTTTTTGAGGTTCGTCTGTATTATAATATCTGTCCCAACTGTATTGCCCGACAAGACTGCACTGTGTGATTCTACCGTACTGTGATACGGTTGACAGACAGCCATCAACTTGGTGACAGCTGGTGGCTGTTTGGGTTGTTTTCTCCTTTTGGCTCTTACCAGTAATGCTCCTGGGAACACTCTTGTACAAGTTCTTGTGTGGACTTAGTTTTCTGTTTCTCTTGGGTAGAAGTGAGATGAGCGGAATTGCTGGGTTCTGTGGTAACTCTGTGTCTAATCATCTGAGGAACTGCCAGACTGGCAATACAGCAACCTCATTTTGCATTCCCACCAGTGGGTAGGAAGTTCCAGTTTTCTGCATCCTTGGCAGTGCATATTATCGTCTGTCTTTTTGATTTCAGCTCTCCTGGCGGGTGGGAACTGGAGGCTCACTGTGGTTTGCCTGTGCATTTATTTCCCAGTGACTAATGATGTCAAGCATCTTTTCATGTGCTTACTGGCGCTCTACAGGGTAGGTTTATGTTTCACTTTTTTCTTATTCTAATTTTATTTTTAAAATTTTTATTAGTACATATTTGCACTGCTTATTGTTCACATTCCTTGTGTGGAGTTGGTACATGTACATGACATACCCAATTCCCCTTTTCATCCCCATTCCCTTTTCTCCCTCTATCTTTAGATCCCCTTCCCATTTGAGGAAGATCTATCTCCCTACTTCCTATCTTTTCTTTTGCTCTTTATTTATAATTTGGGTGTCTAGTATAAGAAAAACCATGCAATATTTAAACTTGTGTGTCTGATTTTATTTCACTTTGAACACTGTGGTCCCAAGATGCATCCATTTTCTTACAGACGACTCAAGTTTATCTTTCCTTATGGCAGAGTAGTACTCCGTTGTGTATAAACACCATATTTTCTTTATCCCTTCATCTGTTAATGGACATATCAACTGCTTCCAAGATTTAGCTATTTATGAATTATGCTGCTATAAACATGGGTATCCTTGTACCACTATAATATGATGTCTTTAACTCTTTCAGGAAGATACCTAGAAGGGGGAATAGGTGGGACAAATGGGAATTCTAGTTTTAGTTTTTTTGAGCAATCTCCATACTGATTTCCATAGTGGTTATACTAGTTTACATTCCTACCAACAATGTAGAAGCGTTCCTTTTTCACCACTGCCTCACCAGCACTTGTTGTTATTTGATTTCTTTTTTTTTTTTTTTTTTTGCGGTACTGGGGATTGAACTCAGGACCTTGTGCTTGCCAGGCAGGCACTTATTCCACTGAGCTATATCCCCAGCCCCCCATGCTGTTCTTATTACTGCAGTTTTATAATATAACTTTAAATCTGGGGTTGTGATGTTTTCTGCTTTTGCTATTTTGTGTCACTTTTGGTTCCATGTGAATTTTAGGATTTTTTTTTCCGGTTCTGTGAAGAATACTATTGGTAGTCTAGGTGTTTAACTTTTTATTTTGAAGATTTTTAAGTGTACACAAAAACTGAGGAGGAACCCTGTATCCTCTGCAGCCCCCTTCCCTGGAAGATTAATAAGTTCACAGCGGGGCTGTAATTTGTGACTCGCTGCTGGCTGGCTCTGAGATACTGGTGATATGTGCATGACTGATCCATCAGGTGGCATAGGACAGTCCCATCGAGTGGTACAAGCTGTCTGATGGTCTGTCATGTGTGTATTATAGGTGTTTCAAGCCAGTGAGATGTATTAAAGTGATTCTCCACCTCTGGCCACTTGTTTAAGTGTCTAAGAAGGTGGAAGGGGCTGGGTTGGGCCTAGTTCCTCCTGTGAGGGGGCAGCCATTTTTTCTGTGTCCTTGTAAAGCCAGTGATTCACCAGGAGAAAAACATGCTTTGGGAAAAGGCTATTCAGGGCTCTGTAGAAGGAATAGAAAAGCATCACCCAGTGCACCTTGTGGAAAAGAAAAAATAGGCTGTGCTCTGAAGTTTCAAGTTGTTTTCCTCTTTTAGTCACTGGGGAAAAACCATCTTGTTCCAGGCTCTTCAGAAGGGAAACTTTTCTGGCATGTTCACTTAACAGTTCCAGTCAACACTCAAGCAGAAAACTTGCTTTGTGAATTTTCTGTTCTTGGAGATTCCAGGAGCCACAGATACTTCTCACTGAAAGCATTCTGGATTTGTTGGTGTATTTGTGTTGCTGTCTGGTGATGGGTCCTGCAGAGGGAGCTGGGGGTGACCCTGTACCAAGGCCTGGCACTGACTCTTTCAGAGGGCATTATGTGCCTGCTGGCTAAAGACTGTTTGCCTTCTGAGGCTCAGGTCCAAGAGGATACTGGTGTTTGCACATAGTATTTCATTTGTTACCTGGAATGAGGCCAAGCTCAGGAAGAAAGCTGAGAATGGTGCCTTCTGAGAGATTCAGCATCACATTCTGGAGCCTGCATTCCAGAACTCTAGTGAAGCACCCATTCTGTGTATATTTTGGCATGGGTAAGATTTACAAGTAACCTACATGCATATTTGAGACATTCTGTATGTGTGTGGTCACTTAACCCAGGACCTTGGGCGGCAGAGCTGGCTGGGCATGGAGTACTGGTGGTGCACTCAGTGGTGGCCTAGAATATCCTCTCAGGACACCATGAAGTAGTACAATGTAGTGTTTGTACCATCGTCGATGAAAACTTGACATCCATGTGTTGGAATCTTGACATAATGAGAAAAGCATATGGTCTGTTCATACAGTGGAATATTCAGCCTGAACAGGAGGGGGAACTCTGACCCATGCTACAGTACAGATGAACCTCAGAGACACTCTGCTTAGTGATACAACCCAGTAATGACAAATACTGTATGATTCCACTTACATGGGGTCCTCAGAGGAGCCAAACTAGGGATACAGAAAGTAGCATGGTGGGTGGCAGGGGTAAAGGGAAGAGGGAATGGGGAGTTAATGTGAGTGGGTATATTGTTTAAGAGCAAGAGAATGTTTTGTAGCTGGATTGCGGTGAAGGTTGCACAACTATGTGATTCTAATGAACAGTATTGAGCTGTGCACTCAAAACTGATGAAGATGGTAAACAGTATGTTCATGTACTTTACCATAATAATGAAAAATAAGGGAAAAGCACATTTAATCAGATTTATCCCATTGATATAACTCGCGGTATGTTCTATGTTTTTGTGGAGCTAGTATAAAGATACATGTGCATATTAATTTTTGGCACTGCTGGGGATCATATATTAGAATAATTTAAATAATGACACTATCTTAGGGAATGCAGGGTACATTTGTGTGTTTTTAAAGGTGTATACAAATTCAAAGATTCTTACATCAATCTTTATTTTGCAGGAAGCCGATGGTTTAATTCTTATAGATATTGATCATGGTAGCATCACCTGTTCTAAGTCCTCAGACAATGGCATGGACATTCCTGACATCCCTTTCCTGGTGGCACAGATATTTATTCAGAGGTAACAGGAAAGAGTATGTGTTTGAGAACATCTTTGTTTCAATTCTGTGTTTGCTGCTTTGTCTTTTTCTAATTTGATATTGTTGATAGGTGTTTTATATATTTAGAGTTTAGAAATTTTTTACAAATATTTTTAAAGAAAAGGGATTCATCCATATTTCAATTTTGTCTAAAAACTAAGTGCTGCTCAACAGTCTGGGGATAGTCATTTCCCCTGTTCTCCTGATCCTTGGTCCTGGTGCAAGTACTGTTATCTCTTGTTCATTCACTAGATCCGTGTTCAATACCCATTAAGTGCTGAGATGGTGCAGGTTTATACAGTAGTGACAGAACAGTGGTAACCTTGCCTTGGGATACTCAGTCCAGGGGGCCTTGTGAGTGTGATTTCCTCTTATCTCCACTGGCAATCTATTGGTGCTCTTATTTTTTCAAACCTTGTTTTTCAGCTGTTTACACTTTCTTTCACTCTTTTACTAAGTTTCATTGGCCTACATAAGGTGTCAGCAAACTACTTCCAAAAAGGACCATAATATATTTTGGGTTTGGGTCCCTGTCTGCCGTGATACAGAAGCTGGGCAGGACATTCCTCCAGAGCAGTGGAGGGAGATTAATCATTGGTCATTGTTCATGGCAGACTGTGGTGTGTGTTCAGGTGTCTGGCTGTAGCCCAGGGCTTGTCAGCTCAGGTTGGACAGGACCACTGGCTGAAGCAGCACTGGCTTCTCTTGGGGTTGCTTGTGCAGCACCTTTTTCCTGTGAGTTTTTGAAAAATGGGTAGGAGAGCTCCTTCTTGTCTGTCCTTATGGCCTAGAGGTCCAACTACTGTCAGACCTTGCATGTGAGTCAAAGAAATGATACTTCGTTCCTTTTAGGCTATTGGAAGATGGCGCAGCCATACTAGCATTTGCTGACCCTGGGAGGCAATTGTATGCAGGGCAGTCGTCTGCACCTTGTCTTTTGTTGGGAGAGCAAAAGCCATAGAGCTGAAAGCTAGGAGTTCAGGAAGGAGGAGGGCAGTTTGTCCTGGCCTTCCTCTGTGTGGGTTTTCCCACATCTGACTCTCCATGGTATAATTTATTCCTTCTACTCAGGTGGTTTTTGCAAAGTACAGGATTCAGAATCTGAAATGTTCCAAAATCTAAAACATTTGAGTGCTGACATGATCACATAAGGGGGAAGTTCTGCCCCTGACCTCATGTGATGCATCAAAATTAAAACAGTTTCCCTGAAATGCTATGTAGGATAGCCTCAGTCTGTGTGTACAAGGAATATGTGAAACATAAATGAATTTCATGTTTGGGCTTGGGTTCCATCCCTGAGATACGTCTCATTATGCACGTGCAGATATACCAGAATCTGGAATCTGTAAGCCTTCTGGTCCTGACCTATTTTTTGTTGTGGTTGTTCATAGTGTTACAGATGAAACCCAGGGCCTCATGCATGCTAGGCAAGCACTGTACCTCTGAGCTACATGCCCAGCTGCAAGCATTTTGGATAAGAATTAGTCTGTACATGGGATCACCATCCTTATTATTGTTCCTTCCATCTCAAGAAACTTAAAAGCCCCCAAATGCCCCAAGAAACAGTTGAGATAAAAGTGCAGGGGTAGAGGTGGGGGAGAGGGAAGGGGTGTGTCTTCCCTTGCATTGGGGGTATTGGGTCACAGGGCTGCCCTCTTCCTGCAGCTATAGGTGATTTGTAAAAGGTGTTCCATTGGAATTTGGACCTTTGTGAACTTGGAAGGCAAATCTGTGTCCTCCTTGTCCTATTTACTTTCAGATAATAAGGAGCTGCTTCCTTTGACTTTCACAGTCATTCTAGAACTGACCTCTGTCAGCTTCTCTGGTGTTTGTTTTGCCGTCTGCATTGCTAGGATTCCAGAATACAAATGTACACAGTGCATAGGTTGGAAACAGGGTACATGGTGTGTGGTTTTGTACAGCTCATCATGGGGACTTTGTTATAAACATGAACTAACCCTTGTGCTGTCCATGATGCATCTGTCTGACCCAAGCCTCTAAGCCCATGAGGCAGGTTGCAGTGCAGTCTCCCCACGAGGTCCTGGGGTATGGTGTGCATCTGTACCTGGGCATTTGGCCAGGAGGGATAAGGGGCAGTGGCCTTTCTTCCTCAGCTTCCCTGGGAAGTCATTGGCTCCTAGTTGTTCTCTGTGCCCTTCTGTCTTCATCACTTTATCAGAAGTATGCATTTGTTATGGCCTCCTTGCAGCTGCTGACCTTCCTGGAGGGTTGGGACAGGGACCTGGCACAGAAGTCTGCTGGGTTAGTGTGTAGGTGGGAGGGAGAGGCTGCATTCTGGCGGTGCAGGAAGTGGACAGCCTTCTTCCCTGATTGACCCTGTATGAGGGAGGATAAGGATTCCAGCAAACTTGATGCAGGGGAGTTGGTCACATGTCCTTCCCTACTATGTGGTCCATCTTATAATCTGCTGAGTCACAGTGGTGCCAACAAATGACATCATGCAGTTGTCTGATCAGTTGGGCCAGCCAGCACTGGAGATGTCCTCAGAAGCAGCTTCCCAGTACATCAGGAGTGCTTCAAAGCATCCTGCTGGCCCCTTGGCCCATGCCTCACAGGCTTACCGTGGCTTGGAGTCACACTGGCCTGACAAGCCTGCCATGCCCACAGTAGGCATATTTCTCTTAAATGAACCCCTCCTGCACTGCCCCCCATCTGCTTCTACTACTCCTGTCTTGCTTTTCACATTTCAGACCTGGGAGAACTCACCTTTGCTCAGTCTGACTTTTTCGATGTGGACCCCATGACCCTGTTTGGATTTTGTGTTGATCATCCTACTGTTTCTTGTTTCAGCATGAATTTATCTGTTTTTATTTTTTCCCTCTTGAGTGTGAGCTCAACACAGGCAGGGGCTTTGCCTCAGTCGGCATCCAGAGCCAGGCCTGGTACACAGGAGGTGCTGAAGGAATATTTGTGGAATAAATACAAATTGGCTGTCTTTATTTTGCTTATTAAGAACCCCAGACTGGGAAGATGCAGTAGCTCACACCTGTAATCCTACATACTTGGGAGGCTTATGTGGTGCGATTGTAGATTTAAAGCCAGCCTGGGCAATTTAGTAAGACTGTACCTCAAAATTAAAAAAAAATATTTTTAAAGGGCTGGGGCTGTAGCTCAGTGGTTCAGTGTCGCTGGGTTTGATTCCTGTACTGAAAAAAAAAAAAAAACCCAAACAAAAGAAGCCCACAGATTTGTTCCGTGATGTCAAGTCCCTCTCGAAGCATGGTTCTGGGTAGTTATTAGGAAGGCCAGGCCTTGTGATGATGGTGACTCAGGGTTGGCAGATATAACTGTTACTCTCTGATTCCATATGAGGACCCACAGATGAGCCAGTGATGACACCCAGGACATTAGGTGCAGGCACGGAGGGGGCACCTGACCCTGCCTGTGCAGGGGATGTCAAGAGGAAGCTTTTGAGAGTCCTGTGATTGTTCCTCCATACAGCCTTCACTGCCTGCTAAAGGCAGCCTCTGCGGAAACCCTTAGGTATCCCAGAAGGTGGGGGGTACACTCTCCAGACACTGCCCAGTATTGGAATGACTGTGCATGGTCCAAAAGTGTGTGTGCTGTGTGTGGGAGAATACTCTTCCAGCTACAGGTGCATAATGACTGCCCACCCCCTCAGTGATTGACAGGTGCTCAGAGCATCCTGAAGTGTCAACCTTCGGCAACAGTGGCTATGGCTAGTGAGCTGTCATAGAGTTGTGCTCCATAATGCAGCTTTATCCGTCTGCTTCCTCCCAGGGTCCAGAGCCTCCATTTCCACCCTGAGCTACACCTCGCTCACCTGAGCTCCAGCATAGATCTGAATGAGGGCCGCGCCCGCCATCGAGCCTGGCAGCAGACACTCAACTCCTGCATCCAGCACATCACCCTACAGCTGCTTGTGGGCATCTTCAGGTACCTCAAGGGACACATATGGCATCTGGGAGAGGCAGCCAGCCAGCCTGTGGCACCTCAGGGCAGCTGCTCCCAAAGTTGAGACTGATGAGACCATGCCGACAGGATGAGATGCCCTGTCCCTGCCTAGCCTTTGCCTGTCTTTGTCAGTATCAGCAGGTGTAGTGAGAACTGCGTGTTATCATCTGATCCTGACTAGCATCCTTCAAGTTGTTCTCCCTGACAGTGGCCATGTGGATGGATGGCTGCTTCGAGGCAGCCTCCAGAGGGACAGTCACCGACCTGCTGGGAGAGCTTGTCAGTGAACGCGTGCACAGTCCAGGGAGGACCTTGTGCCAAAGGCCTGTATCCAGGAGGAAGGGACAGGAAGGTTATTTTTGTGTGACTCAAAGCAGGCAATGGATCTCCTAAATTAGCCTCCAGATCAAATGAGGGACTGCAGGTTTGCCACCCAGAATGTTTTCTTCTCATTCCATAGTTGCCGTAGTTCCACAGTTGCTTGCTGTTCCTTTCCTAGCATTGCAGCTAGAATTGGGTAGGTAGACTAGTATTGTGTATCTCTATGGGATACAGGACAGAAACTGAGTTGCTATTTCTACCCTAAATGTGCAGTTATTTAAGGAATTATAGTATATTTCTACTTGCATAATTTTTAGGCTTTTTCTTTCAACTCTTTTTTTTCTTTCTCTTGTAGCGTTCATTCCCCCTTCTTGTTGCTTTTACCCTAAGTCCTTAGCAAAGGAGGTACCTGATGCCAGCTGCGGTCCAGTCTACAGAGCCTTCTACTTGGGAAGGCTGGGCATAGAGCCTGCCAATTTTCCAGGACTCTGCATGATTGTTTCAAAACTGGAGTGTTGATGGCCTTGTCCTTTTGACGTCTTTACTCACATAAAGCAATTGACTTCTTAGGAAAAAATGGGATGACGTATTTCAGACAGGTTATATTATCTTTTTGCTCAAAGCAGTGTAATTAGCATGGTCCTGAGTATATTATTTTCCTTTTGTCCTTTGAAGTTGAAGTCTCATGATCAAGCTGGTTGTATTTTGAAAAACCACTTTAGAAGACTGTTGAGTTGATTTAAAAGTCAGAAAATGTGACTATAGAGTATGAAATGATACGTCCCCTAAATCGAATAATTTTTTTCCTCACAATGGAAGAAAAACATTGAACATACCATGCGTTGCCTATGACCTGTGGAAGATTCCTTTAGATCTGAGAGACTATATGTTGAAATCCCATGAGTTTATAATCACTTGAGGGAATAGGGTATAAGAGGGGAAGAGATTTGTCCAGGGCAGGCTGGTGGCCAAGTGGGGTCAGCACTTGGGGAGAGTGACTGTTCCTTGTGCTACTATTGAACTTAGTGTCATTCCCAGACAGTGATTGGTGATTGAGTCTTAATTGCATGAAAAGCTAGGGTCTCTCCAGGAAGATGCCAGTGACACTGTCTCCCAGGGGTCCATCTTAGCTGGGGAAAGTTTGCTGACCGTGCAATCCACCTAGACCCTCACATTTTGAGGGTCAGGGTAGTCTCGCTGAAGAACAGACTTGCTGTCATTCTTCTGCTGCTAACAGCAGTGTTTTTCACGTGCTTGAAGTGATTCAGTACTTAGACTGCCATTTCTTTGTTAGGGAGGTGAAGAATCACCTGAATTATGAACACAGGGTGTTTAACAGTGAAGAATTTCTCAAAACAAGAGCCACAGGGGAGCAGCAATTCTACAAGCAGGTGAGACTTGTGGACTTGGGCAGTCTTGCCTGTGTTCAACCTATTTTACTTTTCTGTGTTTAAATATTTTCCAAAATAAGCTTTTTGCAAGATCTGTTAATATTTCTGTGTTTTCTTTTCCAAGAAGTTTGTCTTTGCACGGTTCGTTTTGATCCTTTGGCTATCTCCCTTTTTTTTGTTTATTAGTACACGTTTGAGGTACATAATGTTTACACTTGTGAGGAACTGATACCCATACCTATTATACCTTGATTTCTTTTTTTCATCCCTTTCTCTTTGGCTTCTAGAGTGTAATTTGCATATAATAACATGGACCTGATTTGAGTGTTGAACTTGATGGACTATGACAAAGGTGCCTACCTGTGTAACCATGTCCTCAGTCTGGACATCAGACACTTCTATCATCCCCAGGGCTTCCTGTGGTTCTTCCCAGCCACCCTCTCCCTCCCCAGGCCCTGGAAACAGCATCATCTCTCCCCAGGCCCATGGCAGCATCATCTCAGCTCTGAGCTGTCTGCTTCCGTCCCTTGACCTTTGGGAGTGATTCTGGGGCTCTCAACAGTTGCTTGCTGCTGTCGATGATCCCAGAGCATCGCTAGTGTTAGGACACAGCACACTGTTTTTCTGCCCATCTGTTAAAGAACATTTGGGTGTTTTGGGGGGGATTTTGTGGAACTGGGGTGGAACTAGGGCTTTTCACTGAACTATATCCCCAGCCCTTTTTATTTATTTAATTTTTTGTTTTGAGACAGAGTCTTTTTTTTTTTTTTTATTTTAGAAACATAAAAGTACAAAAACATATTGACAAACAGATACCCCTTATCATAGAAAATAGTACAATCACAACTAATCTATAGACAAGGTGATATGGTTGAGACAGAGTCTTGAGAACTTGTAGCCTCTCAATATCTGAAGTTAAATGTATACTACCAAGCCCAGCTGGATTTCAGTTTTTGTCCATTACAAAAAGTGACATCATGGACCTTAATGGCTCATGTCACTTGCAGAACCTCTTGGTCCTTAAGGGGTATATTTTGATACCCCAAGAGTGTGCTGAGAGTGTCCTTTCCCAGGCGGTATATAGATCAGTCCCTCTGCTGTTGATGTGTGACCCTGGTGGCTTTTGCATGGCCCCGTCTGGCCCAGGCTCTTCCTTCTCTCTTGAGAGCATGAACCACCCCCATCCTCTGAGCTTGGGAAATTGCTCCATTTTCAGCTTCCTAGACATTTCTGGCTAGTTCTTTGTAGGTTTGCACCTCCTGAGGACCCACTTTGAATATGCTGGTCTCATGTGCTGGACAGCTGGGTGGGCAGATGTGCTTATTCTGCAGGCTGGGGAAGGTCTGGCCAGGAGGGGCACATCTGAGCATCCCTGGCATCTACGTGGATGTTCACCACCACGAGTCTAGCAAGGTCACCTGGAGCCAGTGTCAGGGAGGAGTAAAGAGAACAGGCAAAGAGTGGCTTAGTCCTGGGCCTGTAGGAGGTTGGGTAGATGGACTCCAGCAAGGGAGGCAAGAAGATGCCAGGAATAAAGAGAAACGTCTGGGGCAGGTGGTATGGAAGCAAGGGAGGAGGAGAGAACATAGCAGCGACCTCAAATGAAGACTGAATGGTCACCATTATGACAGCGTGGCTCAGAGGGTGGCCATGGTCACCAGGACAGAGTGGCTCTGTGAAGTGGTAGAGACCAAGCCATCCAAGTGTGGGAGCATGGGGGCTGCTGCAGAGCCTGCTGTCCCCTAACTCACAGGGCAGATGGGTGGAGACACAGACAGACCCATGACTGTCACATGGGACTCATCCTGCAGGGAGTGGAGGGGAAAGTTAGAGAACTAGAAATCAGAACTCAAAGCTCTTGTCCTGTTTTGTAAGCATGGTATCTGGGCCTGGTTCTGGGATCTGGCCTCACCTCCACTGCTCTGCCCTGTGACCTTCCTGGCTGTCATGGTGATCCAGGACCTAGCTGGGTGGGCCAAGCAGTGCTCACATTGTCATCTATGTGATATCTTCCTGTCCAGCACATTTGGATCCTACTTGTCCCTCTCTGGACCTTGGGGGCACCCTGTCCCTCCCTTGCCTGGATTGACTTGCCCACATACCGTGGTCAATAGAGAGAAGATGTCTGGGGGAGACAAAGACCCCAGTGTTAAGAGAGTCCCATTTATAGTGAGGACCCCGAAGGCCCTGAGTACCAGAGCCCAGCAGAAGTATCTGATGCAGTGAGCGGAGGCAGACTGTGCTGTATGTGGGGCTGTAGGGGACACTCAGAGGTCTGGTCAGTGGGGCCATAGACACTTACAGGCATAGCTATTGAAGTGGCCAGGTTTTTGAACATTTTGTAATTCTTCAAACATGCAGTGGGTACTTAGATCAGCAGGTAAAGAACTGGGGGTGCTCCTGGTAGGTTGGAACTAAATTCAGAAGCTGTTTTTAGGAACCTCGTGCTGAAGAGGTGGTGCTGATGGGTCCTGTCTGTGGGGGCCGCTGTGGCCTTGAGCAGGGAAAGGAGAGAACCCTGAGGCCTGGCTGATACCCTCTTGTCTCTCGTCATCTCCTGCAGGTTTTGGACACCTACATGTTCCACTCTTTCCTGAAAGCCCGGCTCAGCCGCAGGATGGACGCCTATGCACGGATGGACCTGGACACCCAGTCTGAGGAGGACAGGTGCTCTTCCTTGGTTTTTGCACACAACTCTGGTGACCAAAATGCTGCAGTGGCATGGTTTTGTTTGGTTTTGGTACTGAGAATCGAATTCAGGACCTTGCGCTTACCAGGCAGGCACTGTGCCTCTGAGCTATATCCCTGGCTCAGCGGCATGGTTTTATTTGGGCAAAAAAGTGATAGTTTGAACAGGAAAACCCTGACATTTAGAAATTTTCCACAAGTTGGTAACAAACAGGCCCCTCTCCATGTGTGTCTGCTCTTCAGGGAGTGCTCTGAGCTCCCAGCATAAATGTGTCTGTGCTGCGCCTCGGCCTCTGTCCACACGTTCTCCACCCTCAGATGTGCTCCATTCTTGCTCCCTTCCTGAGTGTTTTCCTGACCTCCGGAACACGCACAAAACCTGCATGACGATCTGTCCGTTTCTTGGACTCTGGGCTGTCCTGGGCCCACTGATGTGCCATCTCCCCTGCCTGCAGTGCTAGGTGGGGTTTGGGTGCCAGAGTGTAAGTGATTATGAGCAGGCTGCCCCGTACTACTGTCTGCTCTGGAAATGATGCCATGCGGATGCTCAGTCCTCAAGCAGTATTGCTTCTATAAAGTAAAGCACTTCTTTTTCCAACCCCAGAATCAGTGGGATGCTTATAAGCCCCAGAAGGCCAACGGTGGAGAAGATGGCTTCGAGAAAGCCCTCGCCTCTGAACATCACCCACAGGCGCATGGTGGTCAGTATGCCCAGCCTGCAGGACATCACCCTGCCCGAGCTGCCAGCCAGGAACTCTTCGCTTCGCATCATGGATACCACAGGATGCAGGAACAGCAGCCCAGGTGAGCAAGCCGAGCCTCCTGCACCCACTGGGCTCTGCTGTGACAAGTCACTGGGGGACCACAGCTTGGTTCCAGGGGAGGGAGAGGGTCTGTTTTATTGTTTAATTGTTTGAAATATATTTAGACCATATAGGAAAGTATTCTTCTTCACCTAGTGTCAGTGCTGAGGGTAACAGCTACACACAGTTTTGGTGTTGGTCTGTGTGTGTGTGTGTAAAATACATGTTTACGTGTCTGTTGTGCAATGTGGTGCAGCAGCTGCTGGGCCCTGCTGAGTGCCAGGTAGGTACTGTCTAGAGGCCAGGGTACAGAGGAGCCCTGTGCCTGGCTGCCTCCAGCCGGCCATCCAATGGCAGAGGCACAGAGTGTCACTGAGGGCTGAAGCATAGCCTGTGGGGCAGCGCATGGCTGTGGAAGTGCTGTTTTGGCAGAGTCAGGTGTGCAGAGCGGCTGAGCTGCATGAACCTCAGTGGTCTGGGGAGGCCTGGCATGTCTTCTGCAGATGGGAGTGGCTGTCACCATGACCTGCACAGGTGCGCCCTTGGTAGCCACTGTCTTAGCTGAGCAGCATGTACTGAATATTGCCTGGAGAAGAAGGTACCAGAAGCCGGGATGCTGCGTGAACAGCACAATCTGTGCCCCTAGAGGGCCAGTGAGTATCAACAACAAGAATTTGACACTTGCTTACCACTGAGACTCAGAGCTCAGAGCAGGTGTCAGAAGGCTGACTGCCATATCTGAGCCTTTTGCATAGACTGGCCATGTGACTCTGAGCAAGGCTCTTTGCCTCTCTGGACCTGCAGTTCATCTTCTGCGCTGAGCAGATACTGTGTGCTTGCCTGCTCTGGGCACACACTGCTTTCTCTCCCGTTACCCTGCAGCCATGTGGTCTGGCCCTGCCCCCTTTTCCAGATCCTGACCAAGACCACCCCACTCATCTCCCATGAGTGGAGCTGGCTTTGTGGGTAGCCAGGTTGCCTTCTGCTTTCTCTGAGAACTGGGTGGTGCTTAACCCCTGGAGCCCCTTGGCCACATTTGCTGAAGAAATTGGCAGGAGGGACCCCCATGGTTTAAATTGTGGCTGTGGCATTCAGTACCTGGGACAGATAACCTAAGCTGTGGAGGCCTCACTTTCTATGTTTGCCAGATGGGCAGCACCATGATACCTCCCAGAGCTGTTAAGGGAATGCAACAATTATTTTATGTGCTGCCAAAGGGAGCACAAAACCGTATTTTAAAAGGCTTCACTTCCAGGCAAGTACACCTTGACTTTTAGTGTTAATTCAGCACTCAGAGCCCTAGCACCAGTGTTTCAATGTAGTGTTGTTTCAGCAAACAAAATTGTTCAAGGGATACTAGGTGTTGTTAGTCTCAGGGGAAAAATGAGGGGCTCTGGGTACACAGAGCTTTCTGGAAGGGACACACTGGATCTTAGTTTGCATTGTGTCCTTGCCGCACGTATTCCTGGGATATGCACACATGTCCATTTTGAAGATCTGTGCTAATTATTGGCTTATTTCTCTTTAATTTGTTTAGTTGTGAATGTGGCCCCTAAGTCCACATATACATTCAAGATTCCCGAAATCCACTTCCCACTGATGAGCCAGTGCGTACAGACATACCACGCCAACTTTGTCACCCTGCTGGGCAAGGCCATGAGCCTCTTGGGTCCTGACAACTCCCTGCTCCTGGCCAGGTACTTCTACCTGCGTGGCCTCATCCACCTGACGCAGGGGAAGCTGCTGAGTGCCCTCTCAGACTTCCAGAACCTGTACAAGACAGACATCCGGATTTTTCCTACTGACCTTGTCAAGGGCACTGTGGAATCTATGTCGGCCTCTGAGCGCACCCAGGCTGAGCAGACGCCTGAACTGAGGAGACTTATCACTGAGGTGCTGGACAAGCCGGGTGAGGCCACCAAGGCAGATGACCCTGTGAAGCACTTCGAGCTGCCCAAGAAGCACATGCAGCTGGAAGACTTCGTGAAGCGGGTTCAGGAATCAGGGATTGTGAAGGACACCAACATCATACACCGGCTGTTCGATGCACTGACTGTAGGTAAGAAGCCACGTGCAACAGGGTCCTGTTTAAACTCAGCGCCCCTGTACCCACAAGCCCTGTATTCACAGGTTCAACACAGTGCAGACTGAGAAAACTCACTGTTGTTATTGTTGTTTTTGTTTGTTTTGCTTTTGTTTATTTTTTGAAACAGGATCTCACTGTGCAGTTCAGGCTGGCCTTGAACTTACCGTGTAGCTCACATTGGCCTGCTAGGATTACAGGTGTGCACCACCATGCCTGACCTGAATTGAGAATACTAAAGTTTTAAAAACTGCATCTGAACATGTACAGACCCTTTTTCTTGCTGTTACTCCTAAACAATACAGTATAACAACTATTTCCATAATATCTACATCATATTTGTATGTGTGTGTTTCCTGTACTGGAAATTAAACCGAGGGCCTCTGCAGTGAGCTATGTCCCTAGCCTTTTAAAAACTTTTTCAGAGCCAGGGATATAGCTCAGCAGCATAAGTGCCTGCCTGGCAAGGAGAAGAGGCAAGTGGAAGGCCCTGAATTTGATTCCCAGTACTAAAAAAACCTTTCTTTTTTTTGAAACAGCATTTGCTAACTTGATAATTGCCCTGGTGAGGCTCTAACTTTGAATCGTCCTGCCTCAGCCTCCCAGGTAGCTGGGATCATAGGCATGCACCACCATGCCTGGCTTGTACTGGTTAATGTAAGTCTTCTAGAGGTGACTTAAAGTGTATGGGAGGATATGCATGGGTTCTGTGCAAATACTATATAATTTTATTAAAAAACTTGAAAATCTGCAGATTTTGGTGTCTGTAGAGGTTCTGAAACCTGATCCTGTGCCCAAATACCAATGGACAGTAGTGGTTACCAAAAGACTGATAGTAGCAGGCCAGGCACTGACAGGTACGGGGTGAGGGTGACAACCTTTGCTGGCATTCTGAGTGTAGCCCAGGAATGGTGGGGTAATGGGGCCATCAGCAGTCTTCTAATGCTCCATCTCAGACTTCCCTGGCTGGGCTCCCGCAGTGGGGAGGGGCCCACGGCCTGTGATGGGAGATGGGGAGACAGTACCAGATGTCCTCAGCCTCCCGATGGCCTCATCTAGACAGCCGTGTAAAGCTGCACAGCCAGGGAAGCACAGAGATCACAGACAGATGCCAAGTTTGAAAAGGCCTAGCTTCCCATGCCTCCTTCAGGGGCCTGTTTCCTAGGCCCGGGTGGGCCCGAGTACCTTCTTCAAGGGAGCCGCTGTCTCCAGCATGAGCTGTCCCTTCTGACTATGGGAGCGTGTACTCAAGTCTGGGCACAGCCTTCATGTTTGCACAGCCCACGACAGTATCACGGCATCTGTACCTGTGCATACCCATCTTATTCCCAGTGTGTTGCAGAATCGCCTGCGTTTATGGCACAGATCTGGCTTGTCCTCTTGGGTGCTGGCGGTGTTGCCATGTGGGAGGTGCCACTTGTTTCACCCTGTGGCCCTGGGGAGGTGTCCAGGGGCTTCGCCTTCCCACGTGATACTGAGTGGCCCTTCCGGTCCGCAGTGCATGTGTGGGCAGTTCCTCTCAGCTTTACACCTGGAGCCTAGGCTGATGTGAGTCTCTCCTTGGTACTGAGCCGATACTGCGGAGCATGATTGTGTTGATCCATGTCTGTGCACCTCTTGGGACAGCCCAGCTGAACACGCTTATGCTCCTCCCCATAGGAGCCAGTCAGATCACACATCTGCTGGGCCCAGCCAGTCAGTCTGTTGCCGTGGTCCCAGTCAGGCCCTGTCTCTCAGGGCTTCTTGTCCATGTCATCTTACTATGGACTGAAAATATTCAGAGAATTGTGTCTGTACTGAACATGCACAGATTTTTTTTTCCATTGTTATTCCCTAACCAGTATAGTAGTTTACATGGCATCTACTCTATCAGGTATTAAAGTCATGTAGAGAGACTTGCAGGGTACTGGAAACTGTGTGGGTCATGTGCAAGTCCTCCACTATTGTATGGAAGAGATCTGAGCAGATTGTGGTTACTTGTGTGGCCCTGGGTGCTCAGGAGAAGGCCTACTGCCTTCCCTGTGTGGCCACATGGGGACACAAAGGCACCATGGTTTAGCTATGTGGATGCCTGATGTACAGTGACTAAGGCACGCTGGGCTGATTGTCCTATCTTGCCAGGCCATGAGCATGCCAGTGGTCCTCCTTGTCATCAGGGACCAGAACCCACCATCTCTTTCACTTCTCTGCCCAAGCCTCAGCACCCACGGTTACAAGATGACTGATGAATCTAACAGGAGAAGAAGGGCCTGTCTATATCTTAGGCATTTCCTCTTCTCCCTGCTGGGCTGCATCATGTCACATGGTCACCCAGCCACAAGGGAGCCCTGGAGGGAGCTCATAGCTGATGTGTGGTTGTCCAACAGTCACAGCTAGGGAGGGTATTCAGGAGGGAACTTGCTGACCTAGCAATGACCAGGAGCCTTCAGTGGCCCCTACTGGTGCTGTGGACCCTTTGGCCTCATCAGTGTTGTGGATCAGGTTGGGAAATGCTCTTGGTCCTAGGGCCCAGGAGTCTAGTCACCAGTGTAAGGCAGCACTATGTGTTTATTTGAGCCATATGGCTGCCTGCTGAAAAGATCAGTCCTCTGTCAGAGCTGAATACTGCCATTTTAGAGTACATTTATGCGATGTAAGAATATGTCTGAGA
Organism: Dinomys branickii; assembly: GCA_004027595.1. Classification (NCBI taxonomy): domain Eukaryota; kingdom Metazoa; phylum Chordata; class Mammalia; order Rodentia; family Dinomyidae; genus Dinomys; species Dinomys branickii. The sequence goes on along the minus strand of PVLD010018332.1, from coordinate 7,833 downwards.
TTTTTGAAGAAATTATGATAATGTCATCATTATACATTTTTATGGTCAACACGCAAATACAGGAATTAATTGATATAATTAATAGTGAAAGTTAATAGTCTATACCAGTATTTCCATACCACGGCTCTCAGGGCCCGGTTCTCTGTGGGGTGCTGCGTGTGCTACATTCACGTGACTGTGTGGAGTAGGGGGTCTGGGGCCAGCTCTGAGAGGGATGTCGCCTGTGTGCCACTGAGCTGGAGGGTGCACTGGAGGCGAGTGGGTGACAGGATAGAGGAGACACAGGGGGCTAGGCATTCTGTCTCCGTGGGCATGCACAGGTGCTGTGCACCTGACAGTTGCTAGAGGTTGGATGTTGCCATCGTGTCTCTGTGCCGTGCCCATGGGTGTGCACAAACACTGTGGGTGTGCACTCTGTCTTTTGTGGCACAGTGGCCAAGGGTGTGAGTGGCTTCTGTGCGTGCACAGAAGCTGTGGGTGTGAACTGCAATGCTGCAGGTATTCACAGCATGCTACCCCGTTCTGCTGCTTCCCACACGATATGACTGCTGTGGGTGGTAGAGCTCTGACAGTGATTGCAGTGAGCATTTCTTCTCACCCAGCAGGGTGTCTTTGGTCTTACAGCTTTTGCCCTGGTGGGACTGTCGAGAGCCATGAGCTCCTCATGTCAAGTCCTGGTGGACATCTGTCTGGCGCAAGATGCCATCTTGAGTTCTGGTGACATGCTGTATTCTGCATGGCCCAGGTGCTGAGAGGATCTGTCCCAAGAGCCATATTGCAGGACCCTTGTCTCTTGCTCATGGCTGAGCTCAGCTTTCACTGTCATGCGCAGTGGTCTCACCTGCTGAGTTCCCTCTTGTTCTCTGGTTTCTTGGGTGTCTCCTTGCTCAGCTATTTAAAGCTTGTCTTCAGTGATGTTTGAGGAAGGTGACACAGACTCAGTCCCTCAGACCCTTCAGGGTGTACAAACTGAGCCCAATCGAAGGCGATGCAGGGCACAGGGTATCTAAACCCCCAAAGAGGGTGCCACTTGTGTTGGTGGCCAGGAGGTATGTGCATCAGCCATTGTGAGTTAAGGAGTGACCCTTGTGCCCTTGGTGACCTTGCAGACTTCATTGCCTAGTGCAGGGGACTGCAGAGACCCTCAGGGTGCACCCGGCACCCTGCTCTTGGTCTTCAGTGACTGATTTGGCATTCATTGCACAGGTGTGCAGATACCCTTAGGGTTATGGGGTCTTTCTGTTTGGATTCAGTGACTTTGAAACTTTTTTAAATAGCAAGTATACTCAAGCAATATAAACCTAAACCACATAAAACAGAAACAGAACTACTGTAACTCAAAGTGGCGCCACCTGGTGGAGAGTCCCACATTAACGAGCCGGGCGCCTGTGCGTGGTTTGGTGGCCTGTTGGACCTTGCTGTCCACCCCAGTTCTGTACTCTCAGCTGCCACTGTTTGGAAGCAAGATGTAAAAGTTAAGGAAATGTCCTTGTAAAACCTGTTACAGCACCGACCCCTGCATGTGGGTCTTCCCTCGTAGATTGCTGTGACAGTGATTTAGTCCCAAGCCCATGATGGCAAATGAAATGCCCTCCAGATAACTGTCACTACAGACAGCTTGTTATTTTATTTATTTATTTACTTATTTTTGTTTCTAGCCTTAGGATCAAGCCTAGGGCCTTGCACATGCTGGATAGGAGCTTTACCACCTAGCCACCTCTCAGCCCCTTTCAGTTTTTATTTTGAGACAAGGTCTAAGTCGCCCACGCTGACCTTGAATTTGAGAGCCTCCTGCCTCAGTATCCCTAAATAGCTGTGATTACAGATGTGTACCACCATATACTGTACCTTGTTATGTTATCAGAGTGGGAACATGGCCCAGCTGGGACTTTAGCCATCTCAGATCCAGGCCTCTAGCTAGGCTAGCTTGGTACAGGAAGACCAGTCCTGGGCAGGACCAGAAGGGAGGGAAGACCCACCAACACAGGTGGCAGCTCATCTGGCCAGAGTCTGGCTGTGGTCTCAGGGCCCAGCTCTGTGAGCAGGGGGCTTTCTTCCCCGTGCTTCAGTTCCCTAGTCTGTGCAGGAGTCTGATGATCATGCTTGTCTTGGATGGTGGTGATGAGGTTGCAGGATCCTCAGTAGAGCACGGTGCATAGTCCTTGGTACACTGTGGTTGAATGCAGGGGATGTGTGTGCACAGCTTAGCAGTCACCCAGCAGGATGACTTGCCTCATCAGGGAAGGCCATACCTGGGGATTCACTTGGGTGTTGAGGGGTCAGTAGGAGTTTTCTGGTCTGAGCAGTCAGGATGAACATATGCAGATATATGTAATGATATGGCCTGCTTTGGGGCATACTTGGTGCATCTCAAAATGGAGTGTAAAGAGGAGGAGGGACCTGTGCCTGGAGGATGTGGGGTTGGTATAGATGTGCAGCCCTGGAATGTCTGAATGAGGGACTGCAAGCTGCTACTTGCATTTGGAAAAGCCTCTCTGGGTGCTGGAGGTGGGGGATGTCTGAGGGTGAGAACACTAAGCATCTCCCTGTTCAGGATAGAGGGGCTGGGCACGTCCGGGGGCAGAGAGGTGTGACAGGTCCTGGAGATGTAGTGGAGGCAAGACCAAGCCTAGCCAGGCACAGAGGCAGGGAAACATCAGGGACTTAGTGTATGGGGGTTTCCATCTTCCTTTAGAGATACAGAAGCAGGTTTTCTTGGTACTGAACAGAGGTGAAGGTGGGCTTCAGGCATGGGTCTCCAGACTCCAAAGATGGACTTTTGGACACATTATTGCATCCTTGGCTAAAAGCAAGCACCTTATTTGCTTACAACTAAGGAGCGCCAAGGTAGGTCTAGTTTCAGGCAAGGCTTGATCCAGTAGTGTAAGAGTGTCCTCAAAGATTTGTCTTCAGCATTAGCTTCATTTCGACACTAGCTCCCCTAGTGTCCCTGGATATGGGCCCCCGTTCTAGTAGTGAAAATGTTTGTACACCATAAGAGCGTGTCTTGAGGGTTGGGGACATAGCTCAGTGGAACAAGCACCTGCCTGGCAAGTGCAAGGTCCTGAGTTCAATTCCCAGTACAAAAAAAAATGTGTCTCGGTCTCAGTGTTCCCACCCAGAGCTCTAAGAGCTGCTGTGACCACGTGCAGTAGAGCACACAGCCATCTCCTGTTAGCTAGAAAGGCAGAAAGGCAGATGGCCTGTGGCCAGGTCATGAGCCCCACCTGGACACCTTGGGCTGCTGGCTCCTAGGGAGGCCCTCAGAGCAGGTCCCAATCCAGAAAGGCCTAAATCCTGGTGCCACCTGGTGCCTGGTTTGGGTAACACACTGTTTGTGAAGGTGATGTAAAATCCTATCTCTCTCAGCTATAAGAAATCTCTTTTTTTCTTACAAAATTCAGGACAGCAGAAACTGATTGACCCAGAAACATTTAGAGATTTCTACAACTGCTGGAAGGAGACAGAAGCCCAGGCCCAGGAGGTCAGTCTGCCATCTCTGGTGGTGGAGCATCTGGATAAAAATGAGTGTGTCTACAAGCTATCAAGCTCTGTCAAGACCAACCGTGGTGTCGGCAAGATCGCCCTGACCCAGAAGCGCCTGTTCCTGCTGACTGAGGGGAGACCAGGATATGTGGAGATCTCCACCTTTAGAAACATAGAGGTGAGGTCTGGTAGCCCTGCCTGCCAGGCTGGAGTCAGCTCTGCTCTGGATGTGTGAGAACAACCACACACTTTCCCAGCAGGGCCACCTGCACAGACACGTGCTGTCCCCTACCTGTAAGGTGTCAGGGTGGTCATGAGGATGAGGGCTGGTTTAAGTGCTGGGTTTGGAGCAGTGGGTGCTTGTTAGTCATGCAGTCCTCTGTGTGGGGAAAGAGTGGTGAGAAGCCAGGCAGTGACCTTCCAGCACAGGAGAAGTGCAGGGCTCTTGTATTTCAGGGTGCACTGTGCACCCTGTCTCCATGACCACCAGGAGCCGCTGTATCTTACGTCTTTTTTCTTGTCTTTTCTTCCTTTGGTGGGGGCTCTTCTTTAGGGTGGGCTGTGCCGTCTCCTGTGACCCGGCACACCTTGAGTACTTGCTCTGTCTGACGTAACTGCTGTTTCTGCCTGTGCAGGAAGTCAAAAGCACCACAGTTGCTTTTCTCCTCCTGAGAATACCCACCTTGAAAATTAAAATGATGTCCAAGAAGGATGTCTTCGAGGCTAACCTGAAGTCTGAATGTGACCTCTGGCACCTGATGGTGAAGGAAATGTGGGCTGGGAAGAAGCTGGCTGATGACCACAAGGTCAGCGATCCCTGCATCCTGTGACCAACTTGGGTGTCAGGGCCCGGGGTGAGGTCTGGTTCTCTGGAATGTTCTGTGGGCCATCCAGAGGCCTACTGGCATGTGGCGGTGCCATGGGAGGAAACAGGAGCCAACAGGGGTGGGCTGATCATGAGGGCCTCATCCCTTCCACTTTGGTGATGTTCAACTGAATGGGGACCGGGCCTGGGCTGTGCTGACCTTGTCTGCTGTGCTGGGTCTTAGTTGGGTGTTTTGGGCACACACTGCTCTGAGGGATTCCTCTCTCTAGCATTGCCAGATTAGGGTTTGTCGGGGGAGGTACTGGATTTCTTCTGTAGGCTTAAGTGTATATTGTAGGGAATTTTGTACTTTCATGCCTTATTTTGGGCCAAACTGCTGGCTTTGATTACCCCAAATGATGAGTTCATGGTTTGTGGTGATGAAGGTGGCTGGGACAGGTGAGAGCATGGGGAAAGCTATTCATGTTGTGTAACTGGAAAGCTGTGACAGAAAGCCTGTTAACAAACAGGGTAGGGCCACAAGCAGGGATGCACACAAATGGAACAGTTCATAAAATCATGGTGTTACTGTAGCCCCACTAATCATTGGAGAAGTATAGGCTGGGATGGGACCGACCATAGGGGGCTAACCCTGGAAAAACCAGAATGTTGAGTGGCAAGGACTTTCCAGTCACTGGCGGGGGAGACAAGGTCTTTCTCACATTCCGATACTGTGTGATTTTTGGACTAGCACTTGATTTTATGCCCTTTGCACTACATATTTAGCGTAAACCAGCACAGGCAAACTAAAGCCTGTGGGCTGGTGGACTGTTTTGTGTAACAAGTTTTACCGAGCCCAGGCCTGCATGTTACAAAGGGTCTATGGCTGCTTTGTGCTGCTGGCAGAGGTGAGCTGAGTGGTGGCAGCAGCACTGTTGTGGCCCCCAAGGTCTGGAATGTTGGCTGTCTGGCTCTTTGCAGAGAAAGTTTGCTGGCCCCTGAAGTAAAGCATCAGTAGCAGCCTTAACTAAGAAGAAAAAGTAACAAGACAAACTCCGAATTCATCTTTCATTCAAACTCTTCTTACTGCTGTAAAAAAGTGTACTTTTAGAAGTCCTGTTTCCTGGGAGGCAATAAGGTCTCCTAGTCAAGTGACCTTCGTGAGTCCCAGGTATTGACATGTACCTGTTTCTCTTGTAGGACCCGCAGTACATCCAGCAGGCGCTGACCAATGTCTTACTGATGGACGCTGTGGTCGGCACACTGCAGTCCCCAGGGGCCATCTATGCTGCTTCCAAGTTGTCTTTCTTTGATAAGATGAAGAGTGAAAGTAAGACAAGCTCCAATGTTACACAGCAGCGTCTTGAGATCTCTCTTAAGTGATTCTATCTGCTTGATGTTCGCTTTGTCTGCTAGAATGGACCAGAATCCCCTGCTTACTTTTCTCTCTTTAAAAAAAAAATTTTTATTAGTACATATTTGCAATTCATAATTTTACATTCCTTATGGGGAGGTGGTACATGTATATAACACATCATAATTTTTCCATTCCTGCCTTCTTCTTTCCCTCTTCCCTCCTTCTGTCTTGCTTTTCTCTTATACCTTCTAATTTATTTCTGTGTCCCATGCAGGGATCTGTGCTTCCCTTCCTTCACTCATAGCGTGCCTCACAGCCCTGATTGAGGCATCTTGTAATTTGCCTATCTGGGGAGCACTGGTAAGAGCTTTCACATCAGAAGGGGCTGGTTGTGATTCTTGGTTGCAGATGACAGAATGTCCTCAGGCTGGTGCAAGCAGACTAGAAGTCTGTGCAGGGTTACTAAGTGGGTCATGAATTCTCTGAGTGGTATGTTGACCTTGTAGTCAAAAACACGCCCACTGGAAGCCATGGTCCCTCTGTGTGGTTGGCCTGTGCATTGGTGAACTGTACCACTGCATGGGCTTAGGAGGATGGCGAATGTCAGTATATATTTTTTTAAAAACTTGATTTAGTCAGTTTCCCTAGACAGGAATTCTCCAATCTTCTTCCTGTGCATTTCTGTCTGGCCATCACTTTCTGGAAGCCATATACAGATGGGTGATAGGCTCAGGTATGTTTTTAAGATGATTTTCAGTCTAGGCACAAAGAGGTGAAAAGGACATTACACATCATTTTAGCTACTTCTGTTTTGTTTCCATTTATATGATCTCTTACAAGCAGCTGTCTTGTGATCTGCACAAAAAAGTAGAAATTACACTGATGATGACTTGTTACTATTAATGTCAAACAATATAAAATTAGTTTATGAAATAGGTTAACAAAATAGGGATGCTTACAAAGGACATCTAGTTTTGCTTGTGTGCGTTTTGTTGGATTTTTTAATAACAGCTTTATTGATATATAACTTACCATTTAAAGTATACAGCTTAGTGGTTTCTAGAATATACAGAGTTGTGAGACCATTGCCACTGCAGATTTTAGATGTTTTTGTTACCCCTTTTGTATCTACCTGCTTTTCCATGAGCAGGCACTGACTTGCTTTTGGTTTCTACAAATTTGTCTGTTTTGGGCATTTCATATACATGGAATCCGACAGTATTTGTCCTTTTGTCACTGGATCTTTCATGCAGTGGAATGTTTCCATAGTTCATCCGCATTGCAGCCAGTGTCAGTACTTCACCCCTTTCTATAGCTGAATAATATTCCATTGTTCGGACATAGTACATTTTCTGTATCCATTCATCAGTTAATGAACAGTTGCGCTGTGTCTACTTTTTGTCTATTGTGAAGGAGCCTGCTGTGAACATCCATGTACAAGTTTGCGTGAGGACATTTGTTTTTGTTTCTCATGGATAGATAGCTAGGGGGTGCTAGTTTTTAAAAGGCTTTCTGAAAATTAGGAAAAACGAACCCCAGTCGTGTTTATTTACTCTGGCCTATTTTTCCCTCTTTGTGACATCTGCCACTGACTGAGGGATACCTGGTGCTTTCTGGTTATTGACCCTTCTCACATGATGCAGGGGACACTAAGGAGCCACACGACCTGCTGGAGTGGCTTGAAGGCACTTTGCCTTACAACCAGACAGATTTACTCTCTTTTTCCATAGGAACAAAATCAAATAAATGCCATACTTTAGCTTCTTATATAGTTCCACATTTATGCCTGATCTTTGTCCAAAGTATATGGAACAGCCTCCTAGCAGTTTACAGAGCCACCCTGGGAACAGCTGGCACAGACAGTTCTCTCTCAATTATTGTCCACCTTACTTCCAGTGGCAAAGGAGGGACCAACTAAGGTTAGGTCACAAAATGTGTCTGAATTCCTGACCCCTCCTTAGCAAATCAACAAATATTTTCCAGTATGTAGAGATTCATGAGGCAAAGATGCATGGTCCTGAGCTCAACTTTGTAGCTTGTGGTGAGTTCACAATGAGGGGTCTGAGAATATCCAGAGGATGACGATAACTCAGGGGAACAGGAAGGAGCAAGAGCAGGGACCTGCTGATCTTGTGATCTTCGGTAGTTCAACTAATGTCTTCACATTTCAGGTTTTCATCCCCCC
>PVLD010018331.1:0-39294 GCA_004027595.1 Dinomys branickii | reverse complement strand
TCATCCTACTGAAAAGTTTTTGTACATCTAAAGAAATCACCAGCAAAGTAAAAAGAAAACCCACAAATTGGGAAAAAATCCTAGCTGGCTGTCCCTCAGACAAAGGTCTTCTATCTAGAACATACAAAGAATTAAAAAACATGTACCTGTCCAAATTCAAGGACCCAATCCAGAAATGGGCATCTGAGATGAATACACACTTCTCAGATAAAGAAATACAAATGGCAAATAAATATATGAGAAAATGTTCCACATCCTTAGTCATTCGAGAAATGCAAATAAAAACAACACTGAGATTTCATCTCATCCCAGTAAGACTGGCCAGTATGAAAAAATCATCCAATAACAAATGCTGGCGAGGCTGTGGAGAAATAGGGACTCTATTACACTGCTGGTGGGAATGCAGACTGGTGTAACCACTGTGGAGAGCAGTTTGGAGATTCCTCAGCAAACTAGGTCTAGAGGTTCCATTCAAACCAGCTATTCCCCTTCTGGGTATTTTCCCAGAAGAGCTGAAAGCATCATATCACTTTGATATATGTGCACCCATGTTTATAACAGCGCAATTTGTAATAGCTAAATTGTGGAAGCAACCCAAATGTCCATCCACAGAAGACTGGATTAAAAAACTGTGGCATTTTTATATAATAGAATATTATTCAGGTATAAAGAGGGACAGATTTGGGGCCTTTGTAGGCAAATGGTCACAATTGGACACCATACTCATAAGTGAAATAAATCAGAGGTATATGTGCAGGTAACGTATTGTGTCACTGGTGTAAGAACCTGAGGGTGGGAACATAAACTAAGAGACATGAAGGAAATCTGTTCAAAAGTAAAGAACAGATGGGACGAGGGAAAGGAGAAAAGAAAGAGGCAAAAGTGTATGTATGTATGTATGTATGTATGTATGTATGTATGTATATATATACATATGTGCAGGATTGCTAACATGGTTCTACTATTGTCTTATGTCACTTAATGGTATGGAATAGTTGATGACTGGTTGTTTGGTCAATCTTGTATGTCTATATGTGTTCTCCGGAGCATACACTTTGAAGATATCAATATGCAATGCAATAACTATTGTTGGTTTTCTGTTGCTTTGTCTATAATTCAATTCTGATTATATGGTTATTGAGCTACTTTGTGTCTCTTTGTTAATGCTTTTTGTTGTTTTTTCTTTCTTTCTTTTTCTGTTGATGATGATGTAGTTCTTTTTGCTTTCACACTTTAAAAAGAAGCTGTACTACTGACTTAGGTCACTTTACTGTAAGGAATAGTTGATGATTAATTGTCTGATCAATTTTGCATGTCTATATCTGTTTTCCTGAATATACACTTATAAGTTATCAATATGTAATGCAACAACCATTGTTGATTCCCTGTCACCTTATCTGTAACTCAGATTCGATTGTACTATTCTTATGCTACTTTGTGTCTGTTTGTTAATATCTTTTTGTTTTTATACTTTTAAAATGAAAAAAAAAAGAGTATGGTCTCAAGTTGTGTCCATTTACCTAGAAAAGTCTCAAGTTTATCCTTCCTTATGGCGCAGTAGTGCTCCATTATATTAAAAAAACCACATCTTTATCCATTCCTCAGTTGATGGACGTTTGGGTTGTTTCCAAGATTTAGCTATTACAAACTGTGCTGCTGTAAACATAATTGTGTACGTGGATGCAACCTGAGACCATACTCTTACGTGAAATAAATCAGACTCACATGTGTAAACATCACATTTCAGTGAGAAACTGAAAGAGTAAATAAGAACCAAAATATACAATGGATATTATGTAGTGGACAGTAATTATTCAAAAGGAAAGAGGAACTAGTATAGGGGGAAAGGTTCTTTTTTCTCTTTTTTCGTCCTTTTTTTGAGACAGGATGTTGCTACACAGTTCAGGCTGACCTTGAGCTCACTTTGTAGCCCAGGCTGGTCCCAAACTTGCAACGATCCTTCTGTGTCAGCCTCCCAAGTGCTGGGATTACAGGCATGCACCATTATACCTGACTAGGGATGGGGGAAGAGGGAAAGGAAGGAAAGGAAAAGGAAAAGGAAAAGGAAAACAATTAAAGAGGACAAAATAGAAACAAAGCTTTATAAGTAGGGAGGGGAAGAGAGACTGAAGGGAGGAGAGGGGGTTGGGAAAATTAAAGAATCAAAATATATCACGAATAGGTGCAAATTCCCTATGATGAATATGAGCATTACATATATCTAAAATGTACCAGTAAACAACCATAAATAAAAAAGTATTAGAGTAGAAGTCACATTAATCTCTCTTAAAATACTTCCATTCATTTCAAACACACTTATCCCATTATTCTTACCACAAAAAAATATGAATGGCAATTATTTTTGAAACCATCAGAGCAGAAAATATATCTTAAAAGGCTCTAACATATAGATGCTATCTGTTAAGAAACATTTGGAAAACCTAGACATTCTGAGCCACTGCGGTTCTTAGCTCCATGGCAACTGATGCTTCCAGAGTCATAGTTTCTTGGAATTTTGAGCTCATTCATTTTGCGTTTTGAGAACTTGGTCACTGGTCTCAAAGCTAACATGGAGATTATGCTGCTGCCGCTGCTTTCCCTCCTGTGCTGAAGCCAGAAGGAGGGAAATCACTACTTTGATTTTTAGAAAAATAGATTAATTTTTTCTGTTTTTAAAAACTCTGTTGTGTATTGGCGTCTGTTGATTTTCATTGCTGCAGAAATCATTTAGCTACTTATCCCTTAACACCACAATTATTTAGCTATTTATCCCTTAACAGGGATGATTCCCATTTGGGCTGCCTAAAGATAATGTTCCTACGGATATTGTTTGCTCATGTTCTTATCTTACATACGTATGCACTTGTCAGTGAAATGTCTCAGTCATTGAAATTTCCCAGTCAGCTTTAGGAGACACTGACAAGCATCTTTCTTAAAGTTTGATAGTACTCACATTCAGGGTGTAAAAGTTCCACTCGCCCCATATCTTGCCAGTATTTGCTGCTTTCCATCTTCTTTCACTTTATCCTTTCAATTAAGTGAGTAGTGGCATTTCATTGTGGCTTTGATTTTCATTTTGGTAGTACCTAATGAAACTGAAAATTTTCAGTATTTATTCACCACTTAACATTTTCTTTTGGTTTTTGGCAAGCCAGCAGACCAGAACCCCAGGACCCAAGACAGGCTGAGCCCTGGGCATGCAGGTGCACACAAGATTTTGGAGGAAAGCCTGAGCAGAACCCTCAAGACCCAGGACAGCCAGTTGGGTGAGAGGAGTAATCAGCAAGACCAGCAGCACGGAAGAGTCTGAAGCAGCAGCGAGGAGCCAGCAATAAGACTCTGGAGAACTCCACCAACAGAAGGCCAGTCCCAGCCCCCACATCCAGAGGCCAAGATCAGCTCCATAGCCAGCACAATCCCCATGGCACATTTGGGTGCAGTACAAAGCATATTTCTGGGGACTGACACGGACACTATCACAGAACTGTAAACGACAGAGGTATTTTGCTACATTTATTCTCCCTTGTTTGTCTGATTGTCTATCCACTTCCGGTCTGGTTGGAAGTCGTCTTGTTTTGTCTTGTATTTTGTGGTTACTTTTGTTTTTGGATTTTTTTTCTCTTTTCTATTTATTGGTCTACTTTTTTTCGTTCTTTTCTTCTTTTCTTCCTTTCTTTTCCATTCTCCTCTTTCTCCCTTATCTTTTTTACTGTTTGTTTCTTACCTGTTTTTGTTTTCTTCTCTTGATCTTTCTTTCCTCAACTACTGTTTGAATTTAAACTTTCAAGAGAGTAATATTGTCTCTTCCCTCTCTAATTACTTCTTTGTGTTCTATTTCCTTCTTTTCCTCCTGTGTCCTCCAGTTTCCCAAAACTTGGATGATCATCCTTTGACCTCCAGCCTTGACTCTACTACATACTTGACTTCATCATCACTTTATCCTGTCCCCACCCATCTTAACTCCCACTCTTGTGAAAGAGTAAAATCATTCCACTAAGCAGGAAAATCACTGCATACAAGTACATGGTATATATATGATTTTGTTATATAACTTTAGGGTTCGCTCCCATGGTTGGAGGTAGCAGGTTAATGGTTACCACAGTTTGTTAGTTTCAACCTGTACTTGAAACTATTGTTATTACTAACTGTACTACTTAAGCCAGGATGTCTTATTATTATCAGTTTTTCTTCCTTGTATAATTTTGCTGTCATTGCCTGAGGTCATAATTACCACTACAACCCAGTACCAAAGGATTGAGGGCTGTGCCAAATAGTAACTTTGCATCCTTTACAGATTGGGAAGGTAGGTTCTTAGGATAGCTGTAAAGAACCACCTGTATCTAGAGGACAACCCTGAAGAACAGATATCTCCTAGGGAAGCCTCAATATTAGTGATAAAGTAATCATAAGAAATAGGCAAGCATCAGCAAAAAAATCTAAACAAAATTAAAAAGAGAAAATAGAAAATGACAAGATGCAGAAGCAAAATGCCATCCCAGACCCCCAGCCCACTCCAGACAAGCCTGGAACACAATGAGATAGTTGAAATTGGAAGGCAAACACTGGAACTTTCTGAAATGATAGCAACAGAAATGAAAAACCAAACAGAAAAAGCTATAGAGAAATAATGCAAAAAGAAATGATGTTTAAAATCAAAGAAATTGGAGAAGATACAGATAAAAGAATAGATGAGCTTACAAAAATGATGGAAACAAAAAATGCCCAACATAGGAAACAAATGGAATCCATGAAACAGATCCAAACAGAAATCCAAGAGATTAAAACTTCCACTGAAAGTATATGCAACAGATTGAATTTTGTAGGCTTTTTATTTATTTTATTTTTGGGAACACCATGGCTAAGTAGCCAACCCCATAGGTCTGCATGTGTTAGATTATTTTGGTTAGTGTTTTGTATTTGTTGCCTATTATGATAAGTATGGGGACTCTGCCTTTGGCAATTGAGTGTTGTTAGCTGACCCCTGTTACTTTGGGATTTAATCAAGCCCATTGTTTTAAAATGTTTTAATTGAGTAACTGTAGTTTTTAACGTAGCATAAGGTCTGCCACATACAGAAAAGCAATGACAGGGCCTTTGGGGGATGCTGGTGCTCCCCTCACAGATCTGTTTTTTAGAGTGTTAGTGAAGGGTATATTTTTTGGATCATCTCAATATGGAGGATTAGGTTTAACTTCACATATTTACTTTAGCTTTTTTTTATTAAGTCTTTGAATCACTTTATCAATAGTAAACCATGGAGTATTAGGCATTTGTAACTTATTTATAGTGGGCCATCTTCTCAGCCACATTTTTGCCAACCAGTTAAATAAACTATTAACACCTTTTTTAATTTTATGAACTATAACATTAAATTTAGAGTTTTTACTTAATGGGCCCATATCAATAAATTTAGACTGATCTAGGTGTGTATATATATATATATACATATATATATATATATATATATATATATATATATATTACCATTATCTCACACTCATAAACTCTATTTTTATACTTGTTTATTGGGCCTCTATAGGAGTTAGAAAACTCAAAGAATTTTTTGAGAGAATAGCAGACCTCCTCATGAGTCACACTATGTATCTCACCCTTAGGAATCTTTTGTGACTTGAGCCAAGTAATGGGCCTAGAGGAAAAAGTGGGTGGTGAGGGTGGGTTCGGAGGAGTGTTAGCATCATCTTGTGTGGTCAATACAGGAGTAGAGGGGCTGGGGGTATAGCTCAGTGGCATAAGCGCTTGCCTGGCAAGTGCAAGGTCCTGAGTTCGATCCCTGGTACCAGGAAAAAAAAAAATACAGGAGTAGCCTCCCAGGTATATGAGGAGATGTCAATACCACAGGAGGTGGAGGCAGCAACACCTCTGCCACAGCGGGTGGGGAAACCCTTTTTTTTTTTTTTTGGCTAAATAATCTCATTGGCATCTAGGAACTTAACACCCTCAGCTTTTTGAGGATTGTCTCCAAGTTGGCACAATGTATCAACCGTAACGGCAATATTCCCTAACTCATTCCTTCAAGTATTACCCTGATACCAAAACTGGAGAAAGACCCAAAGAAGAGAACTACAGGCCAATCTCCCTAATGAACATAGATGCAAAAATATTCAATAGGATATTAGCAAACAGAATGCAACAAATCATCAAGAAGAATATACACCATACCCAAGTGGGATTCATCCCAGAAATGCAGGGATGGTTCAAAATATGCAAATTAATAAATGTCATATACCATATCAAAAGAACCAAAGACAAAATTCACATATTCATCTCAATAGATGAGAAAAAGCTTTTGACAAAGTTCAATGCTCATTCATGATAAAAAAAAAAACCCTATAGAAAATCAGAATAGATGGTCTTTATCTCAACCTGATAAAAGCTATCTATGATAAACCAACAGCCAACATCATACTAAAAGGGAAAAAAACTGAAAGCTTTCACTATAAAATCTGGAACAAGACAAGGATGTCCACTATCATCACTCCTATTCAGTATAGCTCTGGAAATATTAGCCAGAGCAATTAAACAAGAGAAAGAAATAAAAGGAATAAGGATAGGAAAAGAAGTTACATTATCATTACCTGCAGATGAAATATTCTAAATATTCTACATACAAGAACCCAGAAACTCCACCAAAAGACCTCTAGATTTAATAAACAAATTCATTAGTGTAGCTGGATACAAAGTCCACTCAGAAATCAATATCATTCTTGTACACAAACAACAAACTCATTGAGAGAAAAATTAGGGAAACCACACCCTTCACAATAGAATCCAGAAAAGTGAAATGCTTAAGAATCTAACAAAGAAGGAAAAGATCTACACACACTGAAAATTATGGTACTCTGAAAAAGGAGATTGAAGAGGATATCAGAAAATGGAAAGCTATCCCTTGCTCATGGATAGGAAGAACTAACATAGTGAAAATGGTCATACTCCAAAAATTATTGTACAGATTTAATGCAATTCTGATCAAAATTCCATTAGTATACTTCACAGAACTAGAGAAAACATTTCCAAAATTCATTTGGAACTAGATGAGAACTAGAATAGAAAAAGTGCTTTTGGGCAACAAAGGCAAGGCATCACAATTCCCAACCTAAGATTATACTGCAAAACTACTGTGATAAAATCACCATGGTACTGTCAAAAAAACAGACCTAAGGATCAGTGGAACAGCTTAGAAGATGCAGACACAACTATAAACATACTCAACTACCTTATCTTCCACAAAGGGGCTAAACATGTTCACTGGAAGAATGATAACTTTTTTTATGAATGGTGCTAGAAAAACTGGCTTTCTACATTCTGATGACTAAAACTAAACTCATGTCTACTACCATGCGTTAAACTAAACTCAAAATGGACCAAAGACCTAAATATCAAAACAGAAACATTGTATCTACTGGAAGAGAAAGTAGGTAGAAATCCTGAAGCCATAGGTGTAGGCAGAGACTTCATGAACAAAACCCAAACTGTATGGGAAATACTCCAAAGAATAACCAAATGGGATATCATGTTATTAAAAAGCTTTTGTATATCAAAATAAATCATCAACAGAGTGAAAAGACAACCCACAGAGTGGGAAAAAATTTTAGCCAACAGTCCCTCAGACAAAGGATTTATATCTAGAACATGCAAAGAATTGAAAAAAATCAGGACCCCCCCCCAATTTAAAGACCCAATCCAAAAATGGGCATCTGAGATGAATAGCAACTTCTCAAATGAAGAAATACAGATAGCAAATAGATATACGAAAAAATGTTCAACATCATGGGTCATTTGAGAAATGCAAATTAAAACAACACTGAGATTCTGTCTCATCCCGGAAAAAATGGCTATCATCAAGAAACCAACCAATAACAAATTCTGGTGGAGCTATGGGTGAAAAGGAACGCTTCTCCTCTGTTGGTGAAAGTGTAGACTGGGGCTACCACTATGAAAATCAGTGTGGAGATTCCTCACAAACTTAGGATTAGAGCTCCCATTCAACCTAGGTATTTCCCTTCTGGATATTTTCCCAGAAGAATTAAAAACATCGTGCCACAGCGACATATGTGCACCCATGTTTATAGCAGCACAATTTGTAATAGTTAAGTCTTGGAAACCCAAATGCCCATCACCTGAGGAATGTATAAAAAAGATGTGTTTTTCTTTTTTAACGCAATGGAGTACTACTCAGCTAAAAAGAAGGATAAACTTTAGACTTTTATCAGTAAATTGATGCAACTGGAAACCATATTCACAAGTGAAATAAATCATCTTCACATGTGTAAACATCATATTGTCTCCCCAGTATAGGAAACTGAAAGAGTAAATAAGATCCAAAATGTACAATAGATATTGGAAAATGGGAAGAAACTGTTCAAAAGGAAAGAGAAACTGTGATGAGGGAAAGGAGAAAAGAAGGAAAGGGAAAGGAAAAGTAAATATATAGATATAGATATACACATATGCACACACACAATAGTTAAGACAGCTGTACTACTAATTTCTATTAGTTCATTGTAAAGGAAGGTTTGTGTTTATATTGTTCTATCAATTTTTCATGCCTATATCTTGTAGTCTGAGCAACTACTTTGAACATAGCAATAAATAATGTACTATAACCATTGTTACTCTCCTATCTTGTTTTGAAATTTTGTATCATTTTTATTGTTTTTCTCTTTAAAATAATAAAAAAATTGTGTTGTGAAACCCCAGTTCAAGTCATTTGCCCATTTTTGTTGGATTACCTGGCATTTGTCCTATATAAAATTTGCCTATATGACCCTGTTTTTGTTCTTCTCATTCTTTCTCCTCCTCTTCTTCCACCTTTTCCTTCTTCTCCTCTTTCATTCTTCTTTCTCCTTTTCTCTATATTATAAAGACACTGAAGTCAAAGCAACATGCTTACATAATATCACCATCAAGGCTTTAAAGCATCTGCTCAAAATTACCTACTTATTGGCATTAAGAGTTTCTTGTCACTTGCTAAATTAACCCAAGGTTATGGTCCTCCTGGTTCTACTAGGATCCTAAATATGGGAGAAATTTCCCCTCTAGAGATGTTGAGGCAAAACTAGAAGCAGCTATGTTTATGAAACGAATCCAGAATATATGTCTTGAGGCCGGGGATATAGCTCAGTGGTATAAGCACCTGCCTGGCAAGTTCTAGGCTCTGAGTTCAATTCCTAATGTCACAGGAAAAAAAAAAGAAAAACAAAATGAAATAAAATATATGTTTTACATGTTTGGAGCCAGTATCAGCTCTTGTTGAGGCTGATGCTGACTACTGGAAAAACTTGAGAAAACAGAAAATATGCAGAAGCACAAATGATCTTTTGTTCTACCCTAAAGAAACTTCTCTCTTGCATGATACTACTCTGTGCCTTTTTCCATTTTGTTGTACCATTGGTTATACCAGTAGGTAGTTATATCTTAGTGTTTTCCTCTCCCATATAAAGTATCACTTGACTTGAGATGTCTTGGTTGTCCCCCTCTACTCTTTATTATATTGCCCAGACTGTCACTAACAGACTGTCTAACACATGCACACTGCCCCATCTAACACCTGTTCTCAAGCACAAGGTTCCTGATCCTGTCAGATCTCACCCTGAATTCTAGTTAACCTCATTCACTGAATCTTTTCCTGACCATTTTCTGTTATGTATGATGGAAATTATCATAGCTTAAATAATTTAAAAATAGTCTACTTAATGTTACCATATGGATTTTAATAGCATTTAACTACAAAAATAAGCACCCATGCCTCACAGTATATAAAACAGTAAAAAAATGTTAATTCTGTAGATTACCAACTGAAAATTCTGCCCCTACCAAATTTTATAGTACATGGCTACAATTCACACCAGATATCTGTGTTCATAACTATTCCCATGAAGGTTTTTATCAGTGATTAGTTTCACATAGATTTTTATTCATTTAATATTTTCCCAAGAGGATAATTCAAGGACAACAAAATGGCCTATTCAAATCTGTCCACAAGTTGTAACCCTGGCTACACATTAGAATTTCTCAGGGAATCTAACATTCGGTGGTGTCCAGACACCAACCCAGAGAAATTCAGTCTTTGGACTAGGGTACAGGCATCTGATATTTTTAAGGCTCTCTAGGAAAGTCTAACACACCCAGAGTAGAGAACTGCTATGTCTGTGGTTAAGCATATGAAGAATGTTTGGCAATCAGTAAAAAAGAAAAAGTCAGAACATTAACGGTCTGTACTATGAAGGTTCAGACTCTATCCTCAGAGGTGAGTGAGAGTCCTTTCTGTGGCCCAATCTTGGATCTCGGCTTGTCCAAATGTGAGGTAAAAGATCAGACCAAACATGTTGACAGCAGCAGACAGGAAAAATACATTTCTCCATCCAGACTCAGAATCCTGGAAACACACACACACACACACACACAGAAAAAAAACATAATTATTAATCCAGAACAAGTCCTTTTCCCCTCATTTATAGAAATCCTCTATTTCTGTGTATTGAAATTCTGGTCACAAAATGTTTAAGCAACAATATGCAATTGACATTGGGCATCTTAAGTTATTGAAGAAGGTTCATGAAACTGTTGGAAACAAAATGTCTCCAAAATGTATGTTGAGGTCTCAGTTGGGAGGGACTGTTTGTTTAAAAACTGCACTGATGTTGTGTTTGAAATTTGGATGTCAACATTCATTAAAACATAATGAATTATACTGAAGGCCAAACCATTACTATTCCATGTTCGTTCCTAGCCATACACCAACAACCACAATCCATTAGATAGACATCTCAGTACAACAGGAGTCCTATGTATCCTTCCTGTGTGACCACCCTCCTCCATCCCATAGTTTATTTCACATTGGATTACTAGTAATTTGGTAAAGAAAACAAGTAAAAAATCTACCAATCTTGGAACAAGGCCACATAGAGATTTATTACAAACAAAACAAAAGTTTGCTTTGCAGTTGACTCTCTTTAATTCTTCCTTCCCTAGCTGGTTCTGCCCTTTAATCCTCCTGCCCACCCTGTTCAAGACTCAACCTGTGTTCCTTTCCTGCAATAGCTCATATCCCTTCTCATTACCCCCAAGTCAACCTCTCTTTAGACTAGACTTTGGACCTTATGATTTTCCTTCTATGACTTTTTAAAAATTGGGATTAACCTGGAGAGATTCTTTGAGATCTTTTTCTCCTTTGCTGTCTTCTTGACATGGGTCATCCATTCTGCTCATAACTGAGCATTCTCTAAGGAGTCATTCATGCTATCTGCTGAACCCAAACACCTGTTTTTCATGAACTGAGCATCTATTCATTTGGAGAATTCCAGATTTTAGCTTTCTTCCCCCTGGACGCTTGCCCAGCGTTTTCTGATCTAGAGTTTTGCACAACCAGAGCAATTATATAAACAGTGCTCACTTCCCCCATAGACCATACCATCTCGAGAGCACAGTGTGTATCTCCAGTACCTAAAATAATACCTGCTACTTGAAGATGTTCAATAACATTCCCAACCTGACTGATAAGGAATCCAGTGGTGGTGGAAGAGATGATTCCCGCAATGAGCCCGAATCCCCTTGAGATCCCCATGAGGAAACTTGCATATCTATGGAGAAGATTTCATAATTGGTTTTTCACAGAAAGTCACTTTTGCCATCACAACTCAGCTTGAATGAAGCTCATCTCTAATGACAAAGTCATTTGCCTACTGAAGTTCTTCATTCACCTAATGACCTCTGGGGAGATATCTGCTTGCCAACTTAGAAATCACTTGTTTGCTGGGTCAATAGAATAACTCAGAGAACTAATCTCTATGGGAATCAAGTTTTTCTATTCCACTGCAGAGCACAGGAGGCACTTTGTGCAATGGGCAGGACAGGATGTAGACTCTGAAGCCAAACTGCATGGGTCCAAATCCTGCCTCTGTCCCGCGTGGCCACAGGCATACCACTTAACCTCCACATGCCTCAGTCCCCTCCCTCTGCCCTAGGAGATAACAGGATCTGCCCAGTATAATTGAGAGGATTAGATGTATTGATTCTGGGAAGGTTTTAGCATTGGAGTTGGCTCATAGAAAGTAGCTAATATGGTCAACACCCTAGAAATTTCCAAAACACATGTCTGTGAGTTTTTTGCCAAAACATACAGTCTAATCTCTAGTTGGAAAATTTGAGAAGCTTTTTTTTAATCTAAATGGCTACTAGGCAGGAGTGGGAAATGTGATTCTAAATGCCACATTAGGTCATGGATAGGTACTGACATTTGTGTTACTTGTCATTCTGCCATCATTTAGTGTATGTTGATAACAGGAAGGCTTTCTTTCCTGTGGTGGGGATCGAAGTCCAACACCTCTGAAGGGATCTGGAGGAGAGAAATTCAGGTGAACGCTTACCTGGGTGCAACATCTAGCGTGTTGATGATAAACCCTGAATCGCACAGGTTGCTGGTCCCAGGAATAAGTATCAGCAGAATAATGGTTGTCAGGTAACTGGATGCCACAAAGGGCAAGGCCACAGCACAAAGTGATGGAAGGAGGAGGCCTGGACAATGAGGACAAGATGTCAGGAACCCTCTAAAACCATGTGGGATTGGTTAACTGAAACCACTTGCCTATCCTTACCTAGGGATGAAAAGAGTTTTCGCACTCTGATTAAGCTGAGAAAATTCCTGGACAGAAGAAAATCTGCCAACTGACCTCCTAAAATTGTACAGCTGGCAGCAGCAACAAACGGCAGGGAAGACAGAACCCCACTCTGAGGGAAGGAAAATTACACAGAGTAATTACAGAGGTGCGTATGGCACCGACGTTTATCAGCGATACAGACCGATCATCGGCTGTGGGATGCCACTGCATTGTGAGATGCTAGAGAAAAATGGGCATCCTTTACCACGGAACAGAATGGTCTTAGGGAGAAGCACCAGTACCAACCTTGTGCTAGAGGAAAACAACATTAGCTTCTAAGGGAGACTTTAGAATCAGCTGGTGTGGCAGTAAGGCACAGTGGTCAGAGAGACAATGCAGCTCTGCCCCTTAATAACTGTGTGACCCAAGCCTAGTTCTCTTGCTTCCCAGTGTCCCACTTCAATATATCTGTGTAATGGGAATTGTTACAGTGTCTCTCCATGGACACTGTGAAAGTTAAATGAATGGTTACATGCAAAGCTGGAATTCAATAAGCAGCACAGAACAATTGCCATTATCATCAATTTTATAGAAATATGGGAAGTACACTTACGTCTCTCACATTAACATGGAGCACAGTACTGATGTACGTTGGCAGGTATGTGATGATGATGGTGCATAACCAGAAATGGCTGAAAAACCCAGTGAAAATGGCCCAAAGTGGTAAGCATCTGACCATAGCCTTTATGGGGACAGATCGTCTGGGAGAACTGGGCTGAAAGGAAATAGCTAATCAACATGTAGATTAGAACAAGACAGAGATTACCTCTCCCAGGGGACAGATGCCCTGTCTTGGAGATGTCTGGGTGGTCCACAGGTGGAAGGTTTGGGCACACTGTACCTGCTGAGCCAGAGAGGACACAATGTGCTCCTTTTCCCTGGCACTTATACATGGATGATTCATAGGGTCATCATAAATCACCGTGTACCACAGTAGACAGCAGATACAGCCAGTGCTACCTGGGAAGTATGGACACAATAAGTTTTTAGGTAGATTTGTGGGGAAAGAATTCCTGAAGTGTTCTTTCTCTGCTGCACATCACTTCATGCTTGTTTCATCACAAAGATCTAAATGTTCCCATTTTTTCTTTGCAGTTTATGAACCTCCTCCTTTCTTCAAAGTTTTTCATATACCACCTCTCAAACTCTGAGTTGCCTTTGTCAGTGTGAGACCCCTGAGCATAAAAATGGCATTGCATGCCTCATTAATTACTCTTAAGATTCCATTTTTATAGTGTTCTGTGTTTTCCACTGTAACATCTTAATAAATTAATTATTGTTTTGTTTTGGAAGTGCTGAATAGTAAGAATAGAGAACAAAGAGAGTTGGGCATACATGGAACAACCAGCCATGAAGTCAGTGTGGCAAGGAAAATGTCCAACTCATTTGTATCTTTTTAATTGTCTTTTTGAGATAGAGTCTCACTATGCAGTTCAGGCTGGCCTTGAATTCACTTATGTAGCCCAGGCTGGCCTTGAACTCGCAATGATCCTGCTGCCTCAGCCTCCCAAGTACTGGGGTTACAGGCATGCACCACCATGCCCGGCTTTGTATTTGTATTCAAACTGCAAAATATCCATTATGGGTTCTCTGATGGAATATTTCTTGACAACACTTGATTAGCACTTGTGAAACAAGATGGCTGGGATTAGCACTTTAATGAGAAGGCAGCTGTAACTAAATGTAATGACACCATTTGGCTATAACAAAATAACAGTCTGTAGAACTTTGTCTCATTACTGGAATTTGTCACTTGAAGAATATTCTATATTAAAATATTTGGGGGACTAATGGCCTTTAAATTCCCTTTATTACTGGATTTATCCATCTTTTATCTTAAAGCTAAAATGCAAATGCTATGATGCTACTAAAGTGATAAAAATTGTAATTGATTCCTTGCCTCAATTGTTTTATAGTCTAATAGAGAGAGGAGAAGAGGAAATAAATGATTACACACTGACATAACCTAGAGAGGAAGTAAGAATTACAAAGAAGAGAATGCACAAAGCAGTCAGGATAGGTTCTCGAAGATCCCATGGAGAAGGGGACATTTGAACTGACCTTTGCAGGATTCACTTGTTAAGAATAGGTTAAAGCTATCTTAGGCAGAAATAATAATTATATAACACAATATGAAGACATGTTGAAGGCGAACTCAACCAACTTTGATATTTTAATTGCATGCATTTGATCACTAGGCCAGATACTTCAGGTGTGATGATAGCGTCTGAGAAGATGCTGTGGTCAGAAGGATGTTATAGTTGATACATTTTGTGTTAACTTGAGAAGTCTAGAAGCTTAACTAAGTAACTCAGCAAGTTCCACATCCTGGGGTGTACAGGACCTGCCCTTTGGGCTCCAGGATGTTGTTCATTGTGTCAACTTGAGAAGTTTAGAAGTTTAACTAAGTGATTCAGCCAGGGTCCTCACTTTGTAAACATCCTCATCCTGTGCAAGAAGAGGGAAGGGAAATGGTGTGAGTGCCACACCCACCCTGAGGGGGAGTACCTGCTTACAATATAAGGGAGAAAAAGAGGCCTGCCCCCCCTTCTTCATCTTGCTGTTTTGGCTCTCTTCTGCTATCATGAACTGTGGCCCTCTGCCATGTGCCACTGTGCTTTGGAGCCAGCCAAGTAAGGACTGAAACCTTCACAAACTGTGAACTAAACAAACCTTTCCTTCCTTAATTCCAGGTGTCAGGTATTTTGTCCCAGCAATGAGAGAAAAGTATCCAAGACAAAGGGTAAATTTCACTACTGATTTCTCAGAAGTTGGCACCATAAGAAGGGTTATCTCCTCTGCCATGTGCAAGTGGATCCTCAAAACCACCAGACAGTATTAGGTCAGCTTGTGTGGACTAGATTCTGAATGCTACCAATCCTCAAATTATTCATCATTTGACAAAGGATTTTTTCTATCAATATGAGGAGAATGAAACAAATTCCTGGGCAATGGTAGTGCTAGGGTTTCAGAGAGTGACTCACCAAAGATGTAGAAGATAAAAGGCCAACCAAATGCCTGTGAGATTAGTCCACCCACACAGAGGATAATGAAGGATCCAAATGCTGCCCCTTAAGAGAACAAGAAGAAAAACACTTATGCAAATAAGAAAGGTTGCTTCTATGTGGACTTCTTGGAAATAATCTCAACACTGAGGGGGCAGACATAGAATTACTGGGTGATGAGAGTATTTGCCTCTACCCACAATCCCTCCCACGATATTATGGAAAGTAATTAGCTTTAGTAAGTAACTGTGATACACCACCTAACTCTTCAATGATGCCTGAGGACCAGTGTGATCTGCTTTAAATCCCTTACTTTATCACAGCAACCACAATCACAGAATCACCTTATGACACAATGCAGTAAGAGGCTTAGTGGAGAAAAGTGGAGATTCATGAAAATTAATAAAGAATTGTCCTACCTTCAAGGAGGTTTTGGTCTAGTGGAGGAAAAGTGAGCAAAATTCACTATCACAAGTATAACACAATGTAAACCTTAGAGTCTATATTAAAACAACAACAACAGTGACCACATTTTACAGACTCACATCATGAATACATCTTGCATGGCAAGACAATACAGGAAAAACACGCACAAACAGTTGTACACATAAGCGCACATACAACTCAAACAAGTTTCATTAGTGAATACTTAGCTTTGTTATATGCCAATCATGCCAACATTTTGCATTATATTTTATTTGTCTTTCTTTTTAAATAGTGCTTTCTTTACGTACTAAATTTATTTTACATCCCATTAATGGGTCTAATCTCCAAGTTGAAAAAATGTAGATATAAATATGATAATAAAACTAAAATGTATTATGGAAATACACATGGGGATAAATTAGTTGTTATTATAAGATTATAGAGTTGCTATATGAGCTGAGAAATGAAGTAGGTGGAATTTTGATGAAAAGAGTGTGGCAGAAAACTTTTCAGGGCTATGAACCCATGGGAGAGGCTGGGGGGGAGGATGGGACCAGAGGATAGAGCATCTTGATCTACACAATAAGGAGGCCACATTGAAATTTTAAGGCAGTGAGCAAAATGTCCTACCTATGCTTTAAGAGGATAAGTTGCCTTTGATGGGAAAAGAAGGTTGAGAGAAATCAACCTAGAGGAGCGAGACCACTGAGAGCGTGTGGAGACAGAGGAGATGACGACAGTGGTGCTGGGGGGAAGCAAGAGAGGAGGAGGGTGCTGAGAGTGAAAAGTCCACGGGACATAGTTGTGTGTGGAGCCAGGGTGAGAAGCTTGCTGAGATCACCACTTCTGCTCTTCAGGTACGGAAGCTGGGGAAACAGTGGAGTATGCTGGTAGTGGCCTCGGGAGGAGCACCGTGGAGGGCTCTCTCGCACCATGACCAGCCAAACTGCCTGGGTTCCAGTTTCAGTTCTATGCCCTTCTGTCTCTGTTTGGATTATTTGCCTAACCCCTACATACCAAAAGACTCCTCTTGGAAAATAAGTCCTAACTAGTTTTTGCATAAGAGAGTTGCTATGAGACTTAATTAGCTCAGAAAAAGAAAGAGAATACCAAGACCCTTTAAGTCTACTTTTCAACCTCAGAGTCTTAATTTCTACTTCAAAATCTTTAATAGAATTATGTTTATATAGTTTTCTTGATTTTTTCCGTTTATGCAATTCTTAATGTTCCACATGTTTCCCTGCATGGCTGTTTTAATCACCCTAGCTCACTGTTCTCATTTCTGCTCAGGGTCTTTACAACACAAAGGTATTGTTGTACAGCTGTCTTATATCATTGAATTTTTCAGCAGCACTTTTTTCCTCTTCCTCGAGCTGTCTGATTTACAAAAGGAAAGCTATGGAAGGACAGAGCCCAATCCAAAACCATACAGAGCCATGATTAGCCTTACCTGATCCCGCAATGCTGGTGAGCTTGCTCCGTTCAAGTGGAGGAGCCCATTTTGCCCAAATTGTAAACTGACCTGTCCATGCCATTCCCTGGAATGAAAATCATTAAGACACTTACTCTTTTACAGAACTTGGGGATCTGCATCCCACTCAGAATGAGAAAGTGCTTGGATACCTGGGCCATGCCCTGCACTGTCCGAATCACAATGACCAAAATCACTCCAAAGTCAGCAGCCAGGGGCGTAAAGAGGGTGAGAAGGGACGAGATCAGCAAACCGGCACCAAGCATCTGTTTGGCTCCAAGTATCCCTGCTAAATACCCGCTTGGGATCAGAGTGAGTATTATTCCATAGCTGATGGAGCTGAAGATGATGCCCTGGGTCTCTGGGCTCCACTGATACACAGATGCCTGGAAAAAATAAGACAAAAACTGTTTGCTAAGAAGTCACTTTATGAAAATCTACTCTCCATAGAGTTGCCTGGGATGGGTGAGACTCTTTTACAAGATGTTTATTTTAGTTTTTTCTATTTTTTTTTTTAACCTGGCTTGGACATTGTACCTTTTCCAAGCAAACAAGCAACTATACCTCCAGTATGACTCTTTTAGAAGGTTAGAAATGGGAAATGAAAACAGGAAATGAATAATTACACAGATGGATGATAAAAGCCAAGTAGAAAGCCATGAAGAAATAGCTCATCTGTTCAAGGACACCCTTCAACAATTTAGTACAAGCTGGGGGACAATGACTTTTATTTGAAGCACAGAATACATACAACTTACCTGAACTCTTACCAAAATCAGCTCCTAACCGGACAGAAACATCAAGCGTGGGAATTACGGTCTCCCATCGCTGCGCTAAGTTTCTAATATACATTTCACGTGAATAAGATCATGTCTCCTTTCTGATATAAACGCTTGAGGGAAGTCTTGGCATTGCATTATAAATTAGGTAGTTGAAGAATATAAATTAATATGTATTTTGTCTATTTGAGTAACTATAAGCAATGCAAAATATACAGTTTGTATTAGAAATACTATTTGAGGATGAACAAATAAAATGGATTTTTGAGAAGAGGAAAGAACAATTTGAGAAGGTCTCAGGAGGGAAGCAGTATAAGAGTCACCCTTTGACAAATGACTGTGATTTATATTAAGATAAAAAGCAAAATTCATTCATATTGGATAGAACAGTGAAGACAAACTTGCTGCATTTGGAAGGATAGGAAACAATCACAAAGTAGCTGTGACTCCGGCTGAAATCTCCAGTCCTAGAAATCCGCAGGGCTGGCTCAGAGCTCCTTTCCTGGGCTGTGCACAGCAAATAGGGGTGTGTTGAGAAGCAGGACCAGACTCAGGAGCAGCAGAGTGTGTGGCGAGGACACAACATGCTTAGCAGAGAAGTAATGATAGATAAGCTGTGCCCAGTGCAATAAAATGATGAATTACAAATGAAGGACGACACTAGAAATGTGCAGTAAGTGAGAGATGGCTTAAAGCAGGGGTCCCAGACGCCTGGCCATATCAGTACCTGTGAGGAGAAGAGATGC
This sequence comes from Dinomys branickii, assembly GCA_004027595.1. NCBI lineage: Eukaryota > Metazoa > Chordata > Mammalia > Rodentia > Dinomyidae > Dinomys > Dinomys branickii. Next base: position 20,190 of record PVLD010018331.1, on the reverse strand, counting down.
ACAGCACAGAGGAAAGCTTTATCTGTACTTAGAGGCAGTCCTCATCCCTCCCATTACTGCCTGAGTGGCGCCTCCTGTCACATCAGTAGGGGCTTTAGAGTCTCACAGGAGCACAATTCCTATTTGTGAGCTGATGCGAGGGATATAGGTTACTCATTACTTATGAGAATCTAAGGCAATAACAATAGAAATAGAGTGACAATAAATGAAATTAATACACTTGAATTATTCTAAACCATCATATTCTTTGCCTTCCCCCAGCCCACTCTGAGGAAACATTGTTTTCAGGACAACTGTTTCCTGGTGCCAAAAAGGTTAGGGACCATGGGTCATAAACAGAGATGTCAGTGAACTCATTGACTAATGGGAATTAGTAAATATTCCAACTGGTTCAAAGGAGAATTCGAAGAAGCACACATACATAAACAGGAAGCAAAGGTGAAATGGATTTTAAAGCAAACCAATGTACCTTGTAGCCATAATGTTCAGCGAAATAAATCAGACACACAAGCTTAAATGTTGCATAGTGTCTCTTATATGGGAGACTTAAATTGTAAATAAAGAGTAAAACAAAAGGGAGATAGTAGGGAGTGGGAAGATAGAGCTTTCTTAAATTGGAAGGAGATCAAGAGATGGAGGGACGGGCTGGGGAGGGAGAAGGAATGGAAGAAGGAACTGGAATGAGTTATGTCCCAACTTCACACAAGGAATGCAGACGTTATGTACTGCAAACATGGACTAGTAAACAATAAACAAAGAAGGAAAAGATATAGATATGATAGACAAGTGATAGATTAGATAGATAGATAGATAGATAGATAGATAGATAGGGACACTGACTTGTTCAGTTAGGCTGGGAGTGGTGAGAGGAGGAACATGCGATTTCCTTCAGGATAGAACGCATCTGCACAGCTATAGGCAGGACTCATCTGTGTTTCTATTAATTATGCAGAATTTACAGGGTTTTGAAACAGCTAAAAAGAAAAAAAGGTGCAGAGATCCAAATGGAATTGGGTAACCCAAAAGGACCCCCCTAGATAGTAACTAGTTTTTCACTGATGACGCCGTGATATACTTGCTCCATTTTAGAATTCTTTGTTACTTTATACAGTTCCCCACGTGACGATAAAAAACTCAATGAAACATTATCATCATCACAAAGACAGCCAATTTCTTGAGGAAAAATAACCTCAGCTTCTTTTAGCTCATCACTGAATATTCTTGCTTCTATACTCTGCAGAATTAAGATCCAAGCCTTCCTTTCAAACAGCTTTTCCCTCAGTGAGGAGGTTTGCTGTCCGGCTCACTTACCCTTGCTTTCAAGTCCTCGCTGGACCTGTTTGGGTGGTGGAGGGCATCCGTCAGAGGCGCCTCGGCGGAGGCGTTGGGTGGATCGTGTTGCTGGGTGTTGTTCACCATGGCAATGATGGCAATGCTCAGACTCACGCGCTGGGTGATCATGGTGAAGTTTGAGAAGTGCATGATCAGAGCCAGCCCATAGCGCAGCGAGCAGAAATCTGCACCTAGACAGTAGAGAGTAAGCGATGAGCTCCTCACTGAGGTCCTTCTTTCCAGCTCTCCCACAGCTAACTCTGAATGTACTTTGGAGGATACTATGCAGCCCCACTGTCCTCTTTCAAGACTCATTCCACTCCTTAGATCCAGAATTTACTCTCTTCATTTATGATAGACTTGTTTAGTAGATAAATCCCTTTTCTAAAGAAAAACCAGCCATTAACAGGATCATGGGCAGGAGCTGGTTCTGATGCTCCACTAAGAGTCTCTCCAAGGAGCAGCATGGGGGAACAGGGAGAAAAGGAGAGTGCCAACACAAGAAGACCACTGGCCTTACCTTTCCTGGGGGGAGGCTTCATGTCCACTTGGCTTCTCCAGGAATTGGTACCACACTTTGTGGTGGAGTTTCCCACTCCTCTAAATTTCTTTTACAACGACAGGCTTTTATCTGTGATGAGAACATAATCCAAAATATGGTCCACAAATCCTTTCTTCTTGATATTGTGGCCTTTTATCAACAGTAGAAATTTTGACTCAACACAGTTGTATTATTTCCATTTTCTAGTGAACTCTATGCTTTTGGAAGACTTCACTTTTATAAAGAAATCTCAGTATAAATCCCTAGACCTAGTCACATAGTTCCTTAGCTATTCATTCTTTCATATGTACAGTAATGATAAAGTCCCTGTTATGGTTGATACATTGTGTCAACTTGGGAAATCTAGAGCTTTAGCTGAGTGACTCAGGAGGAAGCCAGGGTGCTTACTTTGTAAACATCCTGAGCCTGTGGAAGAGGAGGGCATGGAGATTGTGTGGGAGGTTCACGCCCTCTGGGTGGAGGTAGGCTGTTTACAATGTAGGGGAAAAAAGGAGGCTGCTTGCAGCCATTCTTCCCTTTGGCTGGTTGGTTTTGCTGTGCTCTGCTGCCCTGAACAGTTTGCCCTCTGCCATGTGCCACTCTGCCTCAGAACCAGCCAAATATGGACTGAAACCTCCACAAACTGTAAGCGAAATAAACTTTTCCTTCCTTCATTTTGGGTGTTTGGTATTTTGTCTCAGCAATGAGAGAAAAGTAACTAAGACAGTCCCTTTCTAAGTAGTACTGTAAAAATTAAGGAAGAAAATTGTAAAGTTTTTATCAGACCACAGAGAACCATGCAAACATAGTAAGTATCACAGTTTGTGGCAGTCATGAGACAGGGCAGTTAGCAGCACTTTTTTTCATTCTACCCATGTTTCTCTTCCCTCAGAACAACTGGAACTTTGTTCTATAATGTTTGTGAACATGAAGAAGTGATTGTATGTCATTTATATATACTATATGTTAAGGTTTAAAATGCTGTTTGCAAACACAAGTTGGACACCTTACTGGGCTAACAAGGTCTTCAATCACCTACAAAGATTATACTGAATGGGGCTTTCAACTACAATAATGAATATAAAGGCAGTTCTTTTGGGCTGAGAGAATTCATGATCCCCAAAACGCACGTTTAGTTTTATATTTACATATTAATCAAACTTTTCTACATAGATATCTTTCAAGAAAAATCTCCATCTTAAGAATATTTTCAGTTTTGTGTCCATTGCTAAGCTGAATCACCCACAACTTTAAAAACACTTGTATCATATTTATATCTCAAGGCTTTGAACTCTTTCTGCACCCAAATTAAAGGAGACTTATCTACATCTTTAAAGATGTTCCTAATCGATGACCTTAGGATGGGAGAGTGTAAGGAAAGAAACAGATGAAGAATTTTTTCCAAAAACATGCATTGTAGTGTAAGGTATGATAGGAAAATATTGGAGACATAGTAACCTACCTGTAAGTCAATTTTGATAGATTTTTATTATAAATTCTATTAGAATAGTATTTTCAAAGATATAGAAATAAAATTGGGGAAATCTTTGTGCTCTGAGTACAAAGCAGGGTGCAATGTGTACATTAACATACAAAGAAACAGATTCATCTAAGTGCTTACAGTGTCTGTTTCTGAGCCACAGAACAGGATGGGAATGTTATTGTTTGTGATTTTTCTATATTTATTAAGTTTTTAAAATAATTAGTAGGTACCCACTTAGGATCCAGAAGAAGCTAAATAATGATTAGGCTTCATCCACATGGTCAGAATAATTTTCTGCTACCAAATAGCTCAGAGTTCTGAAAACAATGTCTCCCCATCTGAGTGTTAGAATTCTCACATCTGTTGACAGTGGTCCCACATCAAGGTTGCACTGCTAGCAAGAGGAGATTAGGCCAGGACAGATGCTGATTGTGGTTTGACCTGGAGAGCTCCTAGGTCACATGTCAGGAGTTTAGCCCACTTATCTGCACTCAGATCCTAGCAAAGCTATCTGAGCCTAAACTTGAAATTTCATCATTTGCTATTTGATTGCTCTTATTATGTAAGAACCCAGAACATGGAAGAAGGCTATTCTTTTTCTGTATATACTATTACCACAATCGTATTACATTGAAAGTCTTCCTATTGACTTCTCCATTGACTTATAAACACTGGGCCCTCAAACTGAAAAAGACAGAGAGAGCCAAATGCTGCCCTCCTAGGTCCATGAATAAGTACAGGCTTACAGCAAATAAAAAGTGTTTTGATTGACTGTTAAATTAGTTTTAAAATTTTTCTTTTAAAAATGGGTTCTTTCATACTAGAATCCACAAGGTGGGTAGGGGAGGGTTTATCTTTCCACCAGTATCAAAGAACATAGGCAGAAGGATTTCTGCAGTGTGAGCAGAACTGAGGCCCAACCTGCCTTGCTGGAAGAGCTCTCTGTAGTTCTGGGATAAAATGGGTTATTCCAGCATCTAACCTTATGGCGCCCCGTTAATTCATTTGTGGCTGAATCATGGCAAATGCTCATTTTACAGACAAGGAAACTGATGTGCAGGAAGCTTGAAGAGCTGCCTCAAGACCCTCAGTTCACAGAACCAGCACCAGGTCTTGTAATGCTTGGCGTGCTGCTTTTTCTACCTGTTCATGCCGCTTCCTTTTTATTTCTTTAATGTTTTAGGTATAAGCTCAAAACACAATCAGATTGGTTCACTTTAATGTGTTCTAAATGAAAATTCATACAGTTTTAAATCAAGTTTTCAACCTTTGCTTGAACAAGAAATTTGACGGTGAAAAATGCTTTTAAGTCTGAGTTTTGAATATTTAACAAGAAAACCTCTACTTTTTCTTGCTTTTTTGCTAGTGGGAGGTTTTGCTGGTGGGATTGTATCCCTATTACTTCAATCTTCCTTGCCATTCTCTCTTGCTATCTGGAGGGAAGGGATAAAAAACTCTGCACGGCTTTTATAGTTTCAACTATTTGAATTTGTCTCAGTAGTTTTCAGTTGTTTGTTTCCTGATCCTTTGCATGAGACAAATACAGAAATGCAGATTCTAAACCAGAATGTTTCTGTGACATAGTAATGGAAACTATTTTGCTAAAACAATCACAGAAGTTTATGAAATTATGGGGTCTGAGAGCCACAGTGACTAATATACACTTAGAGGCAGTACAATAATTCATAGTCTATTTGCAAACAATTGAGAACATGAATTTTGTCAAAGACCTTTCCACTCAAGACATGATTCTAAAAAATAAATAGTGCATCCTACAGTCAAAGCTGTAAGTAGATATAGAACAACAGAAGGGAAATGATGTTAGAAAAATTTTACATTTAGAAAATAATTTTCTGACAGAGTAGAGGTTGCATTTTGGATAAAAGTAATAATATAGACTCGGTTTATTCATAAGCTAAGTGGCACTTTTCCTGTTTTTTTTAGTCTTAAACTCATGATTTTTATTCTAGTGGCCTTTCTATTCCTCTCAGTGTCCCCCAACACCCAAGCTGCCTTGCATCATCTGTGCAAGCTGAGGCCCCTGGTTTACTCAGGGTAAATTCAAAGTTCAAAGAGCACGAACCTGCTGATGACAGGTAACTCCGGGCCTGGGTTCGACATTGCCACTGCTGATCTGTGCAAACCAGAGTTTCATAAACTCCTCAAACTTCAATTGTTTCATAGGAGAAATGAGGATACTATGAGCTCACAATTCTATTTGGAGTGAAAACTAAAGTATGAGACACGCCCTGTGCACTGTGCAATATTCCACCCTGTAAAAGGTTGTTGATGCTAATAAGGGCAGTAATAATAGCAGCCTCCTTAGCACTTGAGCCCTCTTAGGTCCATGAATAAGTACAGGCTCACAGCGAATAAAATGTGTTTTTTTTTTTTTTTTTTTGCGGTACTGGGGATCAAACTCAGGACCCTGCACTTGCTAGGCAAGCGCTTATTCCACTGAGCTATATCCCCAGCCCGTAGAATGTGTTTTGATTGGCTGTTAAATTAGTTTTAAAATTTTTCTTTTAAAAATGGGTTTTTTTATACTGGAATCCACAAGGTGGGTAGAGGAGGGTTTATCTTGCCACCAGTATCAAAGAACATGGGAAGAAGGATTTCTGCAGTGTGAGCAGAACTGAGGCCCAACATGCCTTGCTGGAAGATCTCTCTATAGTTCTGGGATAAAATGGGTTATTCCAGCATCTAACCTTATGGTGTTAATTAATTTATGGCCGAATCATGGCAAAAGACATCTCCTGAGCACCCACAATGGGTGGCTGGAAAAGGGCAGGGCTATGCCAAGGCTAAGGTGCAATTACAGCAGGCTCCTGTGCCTTCCCTCAGGGCGGAACCAAGTTTAGGAAGCAGCATTTTCTATAGGTGAGTTAGGAGGTGACACCTTCATGCCTTCGCTCCTGTGGCATCCTGTTGTGTTGCTAAAAGGTGCTTATGGCTGAGCCCTGCAAGCACACACATTTCCTCTCCCTCCCTCTTACCCTCAACCTTCACATTCTCCCTTTCTTGAGAGGTGAATTTAAAAACACATAGAAATCTGAAAAGACTCATCAGTCACCGTTCCAAAACCAAAACTTGCAGGACGTTATCCAGCGTTTCATTCCATGTTCAAAGCCAGTCTGACTTGTCATAAATCAGAAATTATCAGAAAATCATCCCTGCTCACTGTATCAGTTGGCACCAGTGTCCTCACAAGCCTTACTGAGTGTTGATTGAAACAGTCACCTTTTTAAAACAGTCTCTTCTTCTTTTTGGAACCAGACCCCAGTTCCAAAAGGAGATCCTTAAGCTGCAGACAATGTTTTTCCTCTTAGTTCCTCTAAAACAGTTTCTTCCCACTAGCAAATCTTTGAGAGACTTGAAATTAGTATCCTCCTCCATAAGAAGAGACACTCTTACCTTCACCATTAAACCAGTAGCGAAGCCCTTGACTATAAGTCTATCTTCCAAAAAGAGGCTGTTTCTGTCCCTTCTTCACTTTCAGATAATTCTACAGGGTTTCGCACGAATAACAAATGAGCCACATGGTGATCAGACAGCAACCAGGTTTGACCCCATATTCTCAGAACAGAGTGGCTAGATTTGGCTTTGCCGCTTAATTTTTAACTTCATTTTCAAGTTCTCACAGACAGAGCCAGTATCAAATGATGTCATGAGGTTTGTTTGTTTTGAACTGTGCATACAGCCATTCAGTCAACAACTCTGCCTAAAAGGAGGGTGGCATGGACTGGCAGAGCGGGTGGGGTCTTGATGTTGGAGAGACGAAGACGATTCTTCGTCACTCCCTAGTATTTCCCGTGATCTTGCACAAGTCAGTTGGTTCCTGCATTAGTAAAGCAACAATTTAGGGACACAGGTCATGCGGTTGGTGGATGAATGACATCAGGTACATTTGCTAACTGGTAGAGGGGCCTCAGAAATAAGATGTCCCTGTTAAGGGGCTTGTTAAATCTGCTAGACTTGCCCAGGCATTTGGTGTTCACAGCCTGACAAAGGTGAACCCTGGTTATTGTGCTTTAATAAGGTTCCATGAAAACTACCCTCTGCCATTCCTCGACACTAGTGTTTGTCCTTCCTAACACAGTTTCTGCTGGGTTCTTGATGCCTGGATTTATGTCCTGTTTGTAATTCTTAATTTTAGGACTGTAGTTGCTATTAGATCTTTCTAGTTGACTCTTAACTTTTTAAAAATGAGGTGGGGACCTGCTGTCTCTGGCCTTTTCAGCTTCAAATTCTCCTAGTTATGTGTCTCATCGCAGTTCAGACTTCCCCCAAAACCCTATTACAGTGAACACCTGAGCAAGGCCATGTGATCCCCATGTTAGGTTTGTATTGTTGCTGTGTAAATTTCTACAAACTTGGCGGTGGCTTATAGCAATGTATATTTGTTGTGGAGGTCAAAGTCCAGAATGGGCTTTACTAATTCAAAACTAAGCCATTAGCAGGGCTATGGTTCCTCCTCTATAAGGAAAAAGGTGTAAGCTGTTTCTTCATCTTTTGCAGCTAGTTGTGGTCACTTGCATTCTTTGGCTATTGGCACCTTCCTTCTTCTCTTTTCTCCCTTTCCTCCTTTCCTTTTTCTTTTTCTCCTTTTTATTTCTGGCAGTAGTAGGAAGTGAACCTGGGGCCTTCACACTGGGTATATCCGCAGCCCCTTTTTATTTTTTGTTTTGAGACAGGGTCTCACCAAGTTTCTACATTACCCAAGCTGGGCTCAAATTCGTGATTCTCCTGCCTTGGTCTGTCAAGGTACTGGAATTACAGATTTGCATCTCCACACCTGACTTCCTTCCTCCATCTTTAAAGAGATATGGTTACAGCTTTGCCTCTCCACCTGACTTGCCTCCCTTTCTCATTTCAAAGTGCTGAAATGATCACAAAGTGAAATCTCCTTTGTTGTGTAAAGTAATATAATGACGGGTTCTGTGGATTACAGACACTTTTGGGGCAATACTAGCACCACAGTTCATCCTTGAAGGAGAGAGGGAAAACAGGGAGACACGAACCGACTTTCTTAAATTAAAACTTATGACAGTTGATTTATTGTAAAGTCCTCAGGTGACTAAACAGCTGATGAAAATAGCCAAGAAGATAAATAAGAATGTTGTTTCCATTGTCTTACCAGAAGGTGGTGAGATGTTTTCAAACTTTGTGCCAATGCCCAGCGTGACATAAGAGTAACTCTAAAAGAAAAGGGAACTGGGACTAGGTTCCCCTTTGTCAGAACAAATACATTAAAGGAGTGTTTGAAAGTGCCCAGGGCCCCCAGGAAGTTCCAAATACCTTCTCTAAGCTGCAGGCTTCCTTTAAACTGAGTGGTCCCGTGTGGAGTCTTGTAAGGCATTACGTCCACATTTCTCAGCCCCTCTGGCCTGCCAGATGCATTCTGTTCTGAAGTTTGCGCTCTTCCCTGTCCAAGTGCATAGAAGAAATCCTAACCCACAAGGTGGTAGGACGGAGAGCCTTTGAGAAACAACTAGGTCATGGCAGAACCTTCATCCATAAGATTAGTGTCCTTACAAAGAAGGGGGAAACTCATTCAACTCCTCCAATCAAGTGAAGACAGAGTGAAAAGATAGTATGTGTTCAATAAACAGTAGTTCACTGAGTGACTAAACCTGCCATCAATAGTTAAGATCTCTGTATCTAGTCTGAACCCCCAACCCTATCATGATTTTCAAGTAACAAAATATTAACAAATCAGCTCAGTGAACTTAAAGATCTTAAATGTTACATTTGTAACATTTATATAAACATCAAGAGTAACAGAGCAGCAGTTTGAAAATCCTTAAAAATTTACATCTTTCTGGCCTGACATTAACAACAGTTCCTTATCAGTTCTTCAGTTCTTCAGCTCTACCCTTTTGAGTGAGTGTGTGTGTGTGTGTGTGTGTGTGTGTGTGACTATGTTCCAGACGCTGCTTCTGAGGATATCAGTTTGTTAATATCTAGCCCATGAATCTGCAGAGTTCAAAGTCCACTGTGTGAGATCATACACAGCGTCAGACGGCCAGGAAGAACGGGAACGAACAGCAGCCTTGTAAGTTCACGGAGGTGCTGGGAAAGCACGGAGGAAGAACCCAGCAAGCTTGCCAGGCCCTTCCTGGAGGAGGCGGGAAGGCGACAGTGTCACCCCATGAGTGAGCCTGTCAGTAGGGAAAGGACCTTCCAGAAAGAACCACGCTACCCAGGCCCTGCATGGGGAACTGGAATTGTTCAATGTGGCTAGGAATCAAAGTGCAAAAGTATAGAGGGAAATTGGTGGACTACCTGGAAACTTGATGGATGATTTTCAAAAAAATCAATTGCTTTTTTTCCCAAGACTAGAAATAACTTTGTCAGAAGAGAAATGGAAAAAAGTTTTAATGTCCTTTGACAACAACTAGAAAAGTTTTAGGTACATTTTGGACAAGAAAGCTAAAACTCAAAGTAAAAAGACGATGAGATTTTATTAGAGGACATATAAAGCAAGCTCTAGCTACGTGGAACAATGTACCATATTCTTGGGTGGAAAACTTAATTTCATAAAAGTATTAATCCTTCTCAAATTAATGAACAACATTCTGTGAACACTGGGCACAAAAGTGGGGGGAATGAAAGGACGAACTAGAAAGGGCCTAAACACCCACTTACGGGCGCCTGAGAGCACATCCAGGTGAGACAACAGGTCCTCATAGCAGAAGGGAGCAGCAGGTAAGTGAAATGAGTCACATCTGTACGACTGAACTTTTATTTACTGCAGTGCAATTTCAAATGAGTAAAATCGATAGAAAATGTGTAAAACGGGATCCCATATTTTCAAAATATTTCCTCAAGAAAAGGTTAACATATGTTTGCATCTTTCTTTACACAAGGTCCTATAGACCACATTGGCTGTTAACTTGGGTGGGTTAGCAGGCTTAACTAACTAGTGAGGTGGTAAAAAGTTGTAAGATTAAACAAAAAGATGAATACATAAAAGCAGTATTTACATACTATGCTTGAAAAATACATATGTGTCCGTGTATCTATATGTGTGTGAATATATACAGGTATATATTTGTCTGTGTGCATGTATATATATTCATAATTCTACACGTATATATATGCATATGAAAGAATAATATCTCTGGGTATGAGAAGCTTTTCTGATTTTCTTCCTTTAGGTGTTCCTGTGTTGTTTAAATAGTTGTACAAAGTAATTGTAAGATCAAAAAAAGCAAAAACTCATTTTGTTTTTGGAAAACCCAAAGCATCTAGATAAAAATTCCAATTTAGGGAACAGTATCAAAGGAGACAACAGGACAGGTCACAGGGGCCATTTATATAATACACAGGAGTGTGGACTTGTGGTTCCTGCACTTCCTCAATGCGTAAGTGTGGATGCAGAGAGAAATGCATGGCCACGTGCAAAGGCATGAAAAATGCAAAACATTCTGGCAAAGTGGCAATTTCACTCAACATGTTGGGGAACAGTTTACAAAGTTGTTTTAAATAAGTTAATTCAAATGCAAAATTTGTGTCCATAAAAGGAATTTTTTAGAAGTGAGAACAGAGATTTGATGAAAACTCATCTATATGCCAGGCTTTCTTTTTCTGCATACCCAGATCCATTGTTTAGTTACAGATAATTCATTATATTAAAAAAAAAACCCACACATTTTTCTTATCCATTCATCAGCTGATGGGCATTTGGGTTGTTTCCAAAATTTAGTTATTACAAACTATGCTGCTGTATATAATGGAGTACTACTATTCTCTGAAGGATAAATATGAGATATTTATTGCTAAATGGATGGAGCTTAAGACATATTCTTAAGAGAAATAAATCAGATACACATATGTAAATATTGCATTGTCCTACTGGTGTGGGAGACTGAAAGTGTGAATAAGAACCAAACTGTACAAGAGATGGTGACATGGGAAGCAATTTTTCAAGTAGGAAGGAGAACTAGGGAGGGGGAATCAAAGGAAATGAAAAAAATGGGAAAAGGAGGATAAAATCAAAATAAAGTTTTGAAAATAAGGAGGGAAGAAGGGTTGAAGGGAAGGGAGAGAGACAAATCAAGATAGATCATGTACAGGTACAAATTCCCTATGATGAATGTGATTGTTATATGAACCTAAATTCTATCAATAAACTTAATTAAATTTTTAAAAAGAGAATTCAGTAGAAAAAAATCAAAAGGAATTGGGAGCCATTAAAATGTTTTAAGCAGGAGTGGGACGTGATAAAGTTCATGTGTTTAGATCATTTAGTGTGGCATAAATGATGTGTGGAAGTGAAAACACCTCTAACTGAAAAACAGATACTGCTGAGAGATGAAGTGTAGGAGCCACGGAATTGAACCAGAATTTTGTTACTGACCAGAAACAGAGGCAGAGAAGTAGAGATGAAGGCAAAGCAGGGATGAAGCCCAGAAGCTTCACATTGTGCTATTTTAATTCTCTATTTGAACATACGGAATTTAACAATCTCCCTAGACTGGTGATGCCCCTGAGATAGAAAGAAGTTGGTACATTAAGATAGCTCCAGACTAATCTCCTCATGTCTTCAAGAAAACATCAAAATCTGTCTCAGGTTCACAAAGATACACCAACGGGATTCTTTAAGTACATGATCATTAATCATTTCCATCAGTTTAGGCTACATGACCTTTGGGTGGAGCTTCTATCTCTGTGATCTGGTCTGACCCACAATGGAAGCATCATGATTGATTTTACCTAGTTACTCAAGGCAACAATTTTTTGTTGCCTTCTCCCAAACCCTGATCATAGACCTCAAGATGTTAGGCCCTAACTGGCACCAATAGGCAAAGAAAGACTAACCCCAGGTGAAGTGCACCTGGAAAAGAACAGCTCTTAGAGTGGGCCCTGGGAGGGACTGGAGGTTTTTTCATTTCTATCAAGTTTTGTGTACTGCTAATCCTGATAAGCATGGTTCACTGCTACTTTGTACAGAAATTCTCTTATTCTCTCTACCACTGCATTTACTCTTTAATGTATTCCAGGAAAAATATTTAGCCTGGAATTTACTCTGGCAATTAAATTTTTTCTTCCAATGTCCATATTTTCCCCCAGTATGTATAAATTTTAAAACATGAAACTTTTCTTCTATAATCTCTTCTATTTTGGCTTCGTAAGTGCCTCATGTTTTAAGTGCAATGCCTTCATTTATTTCCTCATCATCCTAAATACATTTTTATTTGACTTCAAAATTATTTTCATCTGAAGTAAATTCATTTTCCACTGGTTGAGTTTGAGTGCTGTATTTCAGTTTTAGATTTCTTCTTGAATTTTGAAGTCCTGGTGTGCTAACTTAATTGTGGTATTTTGGGTTTCTCTCATTGCCCCCACCCCTGTCTTTTAAACATTGCTGCTCTCTTCCCTTTCTCTCTTCTTCAGGCCTTCTCTTATACTGTTTAGGGATTTTCCTTTCCTTCTGGCTCAGGATGGATGATCCTTAGAGCTCTGTCTTCATGTTCCCTGATTTCCCTCTGCTGTCTCTGTTCTGCTGTCAAGTAATTCAGAGAGGGTTGCTTTGTTTTAGTGGGTTAGAAGGGGAGTATTATTTTGTCAGTCCTAATATTTCCATTTGGCTCCTTTTAAAAGAAATTGTCTATTTCTTTGCCAGACTGTCCTCTTTAGAGATTTCAATTGTATTTTTGATGACTTGTTGGAGCTTTTAAAAAAATGGCTGCTTTAAATTCTTGTCAAAAATCTCTAACATATGTGTTATTTGAAGGTTGGCATTTATTGATTATTCTTCCCTTGTTCGAATCAGACCTTCTTTTTTTTGTACATTGGGGACTTTCAGTTTATATCCTGGTGACCAGAAGGTGGAGCCAGGATGTAAGGAGTCGGGACTGTGCGTGGAGGAATTGTGGCACCCAGTTCACAGGGTAGCTCAACAGAGCCAGAACAGCACAGGGGCTCCCAATTGTCTCTCCAAACACTGAACAGGCCTGAGATGCATAAGGTCCAGCCCAGCACTCCAACTGTCAAACAGACATTCACATCCAAGCCTGGGCATGGCACTGAGTTCTATGGCCAGCCCTGAGACAAGTAGATGTCTGTGCACACTGAGATGGTGAATGGCACCAGGGCCAGTGGTCTTACAGCCATGTGTTAGGCAAGGAAAGCCAGTGGAGAGAAGACACAAAGGTGCTCATGACGTTTACCTCCCCAAACCAAAGAGGGCAGTCAGATCCATTGAGGTCTGCCGTGCGTCATACCGGGAGCACAACTTGCAACCAGGACATGTATTTGGATGGAGCAACAGCCCTGATGACTCCAGGTAAGCAATTGTCTTGCCCACAAGGAAAAACGGCTGGGCTAATTGCAATTAGACTATAACTCCATCGTGTGAACATTCCGAGATAATGCTATTACAACTGTGTGAAGATTTTTAATCTTTATTTCTAGTTTGATTTTGGTTGGTACAATCATTGTCGCTTGGATTCTTTGTTTGATTTGGGTCATTTTCTTTCTTATTATCCTGTTTTCTTTTTCTTTTTTTTCTTCCCTTGTAGAACTTGCTTCTTTAATGGTATCACTTGGTGATTACACTTTATTCCTCAAGGTTTTCCTCTTTGATCTGCTCTGTCTTTTAGTCCTTCCCTTTTGCTTTTGACTTTCTTCCCTCACTATTTTTTTCACTTGTTTTCCTCATAATCTCCCCTGTGTGCATTTTCTCACCCTAACCCCTCTCCACTTATCTAATGGCATAAATGTAAGAGGGGCCCAGATAAGTACCTTAGAGAGTAAGAATTAACCCATGGCACAAATAAAGGAGTACCATTCAAGGATACATCAGGATAATCTTTAAGAAAATTGGGCTTAGAGGATCCAAGTGAAAGTAATTAGAAGTATTAGAAGTACAGGTTCTGGCAATCTTACAGGCTCTCTCAATCTCCAAATACACTTCCGCTCATCTGTATAGCTCCTCCTTCCTATACAAATGATCTCCAGAAACCCACTACCCACAGTAGCCCTTTGTCCCAGCTACAAAAATAATTTCAACAGAATCCAACTTCCGGGTTTGTTTTTTTTTTTTTGCCTAATGACATTTCTCTGACCTTCCTGTATTCCCACTGACATGTCCCTTTCTTTCCCCTTTCCTGTCCCCTTCCTCCACCCTCCTTATCCAGATGAACCACAAATAGCAGTATAATAGAGTCTGTGAGAAGTGTGGACAAAAGCATGAAGTTATGAAAACAAGTTTAATGTTTATGATTATTGCATGCTTGGATCTATTGCTGCTGTTATAACTGTTGATAAAAATTCTCTCCTTACAACATAGTAACAGGGTTCAACCCAATTAAATTGAATAGGCTGAAGAACTAAGTAATACTGCTTGACAAATAAAGCTAAGGACACCTTTCTGTAAAGCATAACATACCTAAAGAGATCCTTATAGCAACTATAAACTCTCTTCATTCTATTTGACATCAAACATCAGCATGCACATAAAAAATAAGAACATGAAAAAACAAAGCAACAAAATGCTTCCAAAGACTCCTAACTCTTCCAAAGCAGACTCAAAGGACAAATACCACAGAGCAATCTTGGGTAACAAGAACAAAGCAGGAGACATCATAATCCCAAATTTTGCTATATTAGAAAGTGACAAAGACAGAGCGGTATTTTGCAAACAGAAATGAGGATGAGTGGAACAGAAAAGACATGTGAGAAACAATTCTAGACATGTTCAGTCGCCTGCTCTTTGACAAGGGGGTCATAAACATACATCAGAGGAAAGATAGTCTCTTTGGAGGGTCCTGGGAAACCTAAACACATAAAGAAGATTGAAGTTAGACCTTCTCACCATGTAGTAAAAATAAAATCAAAATGTTTCAGGGATATAAATATTTTAAAAGTAATGCTTAACATGCTGGAAGATCAAATAGTAAAACTCTTGAAGTCATAGGGGTAGGCAAGGACTTTCTACATGGTAACCCAATCACACAAAAAATAACATCAAAAATCAACAATGGCATTGTATCAAAATAAAAAAATTTCTGCTCAGCATAGGGAACAACCAAAGAGTGAGGAGACTACCTACAGAATGAGAAAAGGATTTTGTCCCCTATACCTCTCACAGAAGACTTACGTCTAGAAAATATAAAGAACTAAAACATATCCACCCTCTATCGAAGAGTGGGCAACAGAAATGTGTAGATACTCTTTAGAAGAAGTACTCAATGCCTGAAGAAATGATCAATATTGCTGGCTATTAGATAAATGCAGTTAAAACAACACTGGGGCGCCATCTTAGCCAGAAAGGAAGGGTATCATCAAGAAATCAAATAATAACAAATGGTGGGAAGGACGTGGGAAGAAAGGATGGTGGGAAGAAAGGAATTGTAAACTAGTACAACCACTATGAAAACCAGCATGGAGATTCCTCAGAAAGATTAAAACTAGAAATTCCATTGAACTCAGGTATGCTACTAGTAGTTGTCTTCCCGAAAGAGTTAAAGACATAATACTACAAAATGCACTCATACCCATGTTCACAGAAGTATGATACATAAAAGCTACATTGAGGAAGTGGCCTATATGTCCATCAGCAGATGAATACGTAGGGAAAATGTGTTTATACTCAATGGAATACTACTGTGCTATAAAGAAAGATAAGTTTGAGAAATCTGTAGGAAAATGGATGCACCTTGAAACCATAATGTTAAGTGAAATAGTTCAGATACATAAAGTACAGTTTCTTTTATATGAGAAACTCAAATCATTAGTAAAATAAAGAGGAAAATAAGAGAGAAAAGGAAATGGGGATAAATAATTTGCAGATGGGAAGGGGATCATGTAATGGAAAGTGGGGAGAGGAGAAGGGGAATGGTTGTAGAAAGTATTAAAATGTGTCATTTGGGCCAGGGATACAGCTCAGTGGGATAAGCACCTTCCTGGCAAGTGCTAGGTCCTGAGTTCAAGTCCTAGTACCAAAAAAAAAGTCAGGTACACATACCAAACTACAACAATAAATGTAATTAGTAAGCATCACAAACATTAGCTTAAAAATGGGAGAAAGGATCTAGATGGATGGAAGGAAGGACTGGGAGGGGAAGGAAAGAGCAATACAAAGTATTAAGATAGGTTAAGTACATGTACCTACTCCTTAAGATGAATACAAACATCACATACTACAAACAAATATTAATAGAAAAACTTTAAAAAGCAGAAGAGTCCAAATAGAGTGAAAAACTAAATACATTCATTCTCAGATACAGCATCAGCTGATGAAAGCTTGAAACCTATGTGAAAGACTATAGATTTCTCATCAGAAGTCATGGAAGCTGAAAGGAATATTTTTCAGGTGCTGAAGGATGAGAATTTTTGGTCCTGAATTCTGTATCCAGTGATCATATCCGGGAAAAAAATGGGAGAATTCATAGTCAGTAGACTTGCTCTAAAGGAATCACTAAAGGTCTTCAGATAGAGAATGCTAATGCCAGATGAAATTGTGAGACACCAGCAAAGAAAGAGTAACAGAAATGCAGCAAAGATGTAAGAGCAACAGAAAGAGATGCTCTGTATCTGCAACTGTTAAAAAACAGTTGGCAAATACAATATTTACAATATCGATAAAGTATATTTTCTTCCTTTCTCTAGTACTCTAAGATACGTGTCTTAGTCGCTTTCTTGTCACTGAGACCCAGTACCCAACACCTATGCCTCTAAGGAGGAAAGGTTTGCTTTGGCTCAGTCTGTAGAGGTTTGGCTCCAAGGCAGGTGGCACGGAAGAGGGGTATGGTGGAGGAGAAATACCTTCATGGCATGGCAAATAGGAGCAGACAGAAGAATCAAGGGTGGAGGGAGGAAAACATATGCTTCAGGGCACATCCTCAGTGACTCACTTCCTCCACCCAGGCTGCACCTCCCAAATCATAACTATACACTCACCAGTGATAAGCATCACACTGCCACGATCAGACTGATCAGACCACCTCCCTAAATCTCCACCTGTGAGCCTTCATAGCACTTTGGCAGGCCTTCTAGATATAAACTATAGCAATATGCTTATCATTGAAAACTAAATCTGTAACACCTTCTGATATGATTATTAAACTATATAGTTATAATACATAAAACAGCTATGACATTAATGGGAAAGGGTAAAGGAGCCAATATACTACTAAGGCCTCTATACTTGAAATAATAAAATATTAATTCCAAAAGTAATAAATGCAATGCAATGAGTATAAAGCTAACAATGCATATTACCCACAATAGCCATCAAAAGACAATCACAGTTTTGGTGTTTATAATTTCTAATTTATTCTGGTCCATAGATACATACTCATAAAAACACACATTTTTTAAAGAAGGATGGGGTTAAGGTACCCACAGTCTTGGGACGTACTCTTCAGTTACCGTTTTGTTCAATTCCTTTTATAACACTGAATTTATGCATATGAATGAACATGAATTTCTTCATATTATATAGCTATATTATTTATTTATCCTGTCACTATTTCTTAGCATGTAATTTGCTGCCAGTGTTTTCCCATGATAGCCTATCTGAACAACTAACTTGAAGACATCAATAAGTAACATAATAGACATTGTCCAATTCTTGTCATCTTGTTTAGTGAAATTCTGTATTGTCTCCAATGTTTTTAAATTATATTTTACTCTCTTTAAAAAATAAATATATACTAAGATAATCATATGATAAACACACTTTTTTCAGACAATTCCAATTATTTCTATAGACTAGTATCTTGGAAGTAGAACAATAGACTCAGTTTTCACAGTTACCGCAAGACTGCCATCCTTCACAGCCATTACTTCACCCTTGTAACAGACAACTTTCCAACAGCATCCGTATCCTTGTCTTTCCTGTGATCCTTCAGTTCTCTTGTTAGTTCTCCAATTTTAAGTCCTCACTAATTCTGGGTCGCTACTGTTGGGAATCTTCATCCACCCCCTGCCGAGGACAGCCAGGAATTTCATAGAGCACTTTCTATCCATCATAACCTCAAATCTCTCCAACATCATTTTTCCTACACAAGTTCTGTATGACTGAGGTCTCAGGGTGGGAATTTGTCCCTGAAGTTTAATACTTGAATGTGTATGGATCCCTACCTGGAACTAAGGGCACACCGCATTGCACTTACACACCTCAACTCCGATTGCAGTTTTCACTTCTTACCGCCTGATCTTTTTGCAGTATAAAAGCTCTAAGAAGACTTTTGTCTCTCAAAATCATGTCACATGCTGCTCTATACCAAAAGCTGATGTTAATGAAATATGATATTTTTCAGGATCTCAAGCTCAACATCTTCGACAGTCAGCTTACAATTTCCCAGGGATCACACAGGAGTTGGGCAGTAGCAACATTCCCAGGCCAGTGTTTCAGTGCAGGAGAATGTTCAGGAATGCCTGGGGCCGTGGATGTACAGAAACAGAGCTGGCTGTGAGGCTTCTCTGACATTGAGTTTGGCTATAGTTTTAGACCACCACTGAGTGGAGTCAGATTTATCTGGCAGGTAAGGGCCCTTTGGAGCCGGACTTGAGTCACCTGAGCACCCCGGAGAGAGGATTTAGTGGAGAAGCAGTCCTTCTCTTAGAAGAACCTCGCTTAGGACAAGGAAGCCAGGCAAATCCACTCTCCGCATTCCCCAAGCATTTTGAATGTTTTCCCATCACACAATTACCCCATAAAACAAATGTATAAAGAAGAGGGGAGGAAGGAGATGCGGTTGTACTGAAACGTCACTGTGATGTTCCTGGACTGATTTGCACCCAGTCCTGCTCCTGTACTTCATGCCCTTCAAGCTCTTGGTCCTCAAACTACCCTATATTTATATGAATAGAATATATTATATTATCCTTGACCTTTTCATATAAAATATATCCGCAGTTCTGGGACCCGTTTCTCTTAAGCTTTTGCTTCACCAGAGTGTACATAGCTCAGTGGTTAGCACCTCTTCTCAATATTCAGCTTCTGGCAAGAATCCCTGGGCGAACACTTTTTCTTACCTTGTTGTATCATTTAGCATGTTTTGGGTTTTTCTGTTTGTCTTGCTTTTTGAGGCAAGGCCTTATGTAGTTTAGGGTGACCTTAAACTCACTATGTAGCTCAGGCTGGCCTTGAACTTGCAGTAATCCTCTTGCCTCAGCCTCCTCATTTAGAATATTTTGTTTTACTTTAAATATCTTAGCTTTCTGGAAACATTTGTAGGAAATAATTTGTATTCTTAGTTGAATTATCCCTAGGATCCAGCTGAGTGTTATGCTATAGAGAAACTGTTAGGTATAAATGGTCATTGTATGAACAAATACATTTTTTAAAAAACTACATGTTTGTTCATTTGGATTATAGGAACATTTTTAGCTCAAGTGATTTAAAATCATCCATAAGGGGGCTGGGGATATAGCTCAGTGGAATAAGCGCCTGCCTACCAAGAACAAGGTCCTGAGTACGATCCCCAGTACTGCCAAAAAAAAATAAAAAATAAAGTCATCCATAAGAACTAGATTAAACTTACATTTATTTGATATTCCTCAAAAAAGTAGTTAAGCCTTTTTAAAGTCAAAGCCTTTTGGACACAACCACCAAAAATACAAGAGTACTATATATTGGTAAATATGCTAACAAATAAAGAAGGCATTAAGAGACATGAAACAGGAGAGATCCGGGGAAGATGGCGACCGGGTGAGCAGCAAGGGAGCGAACCTCCTTAATAAACACCACCAGCTCGAGACAGACTTGGTGAGCGTGAATGCCGGAACCTCGGCTGGGAAGTTTAAACTGGGCGTATTTCTCTGAGATGCCGGGGGAGATGTGGTAGGGCGGACCAGGCTGCCGGGGCGAGACGTGGGA
>PVLD010018330.1:0-39298 GCA_004027595.1 Dinomys branickii | reverse complement strand
GACTAAATTTGCATGTCTGTATATGGGTCCATACATCTACAATTCGAAGATATCAATGGATAAAGCAACAACTACTGTTGAGACCATATCACCTTGTCTATAGATTAGTTGTGATTGTACTGTTTTCTATGATAATGGGTGTCTGTTTGTCAATATGTTTTTGTACTTTTATGTTTCTAAAATAAAAAAAAAAAAAGAAGGAACAAAACTATTCCCAGATGAAAAATATTCAAGAAAGCCTTCATGGACAAATCAGTGTTGAATTTGATTACTAGGAGTTAATAAAATTTCAACAGGTAGAAACAACTATGAAAGTTTATTAAATGTATGGGTAAAGTATGCAAATCCAGAGTTTGGGGAAACAAGGGTTATTTGGGAGATAATTAATGACTTCTGCTTGAATAATTGTTAGCACATAGGAGCTCTGAACACTAAAACTGCAAAATATTTTGGCAAATATAACTGGAAGACTAGTGAGCTGGTGTTAGGTTTTTCTTTTCTTTTATTAGCAATTATAACTGCTTTACAGCAAGGAATTGATAAGATTTCCAAAGTTTGGAAAATAAAGAGCTCTGCTCTCAGTTTCCTATACTTGAGAAATTAAAACTTATAGTTTGTGTAAGGAGCTCTTTTGGAACTTCTTGTTTCAAATTAAATATAATTCCTAACTGAATACGTAATGTTGTATTGGGAAAAAGCCACTGAAATCATGCATTCTTTTCAAAATATGCATAATCCAATTAATTTAAAATTATCAAAATCACTCTTTTGTCAAAATGTTAGTATAGTTGCTATCTGTCAGTAATTAGCTTTCTTTGACCCACTGAAGATGCTTAGTATACTTAAAACCCAGAAGACAGTTATCAGCAAACCGGATTCTTAGTAATTCATATAACTTTGGTGTGATTGATTTTGATCCATTCCAATACGTTCAGCCTAAATAAAATTTTATCAACTTCATTTCAGTAAATAAATAAACATCATTTTAAAACTTACGGTGACAATGATATTGTTAGGAATTGATGCAAACTTCATAAATTGTGGAATCTATTTTCTGCAAGCATAGCTAAAGCAAGTGAATTCTCATGATGATAATTTAGGGTAGGTTTTTGTAATCATAACTGTTTCCCCAACTCTGTTGTCTTGATGACCAACATAGCAGATGTTCCTCCTTTTCTGAAACAACAGTCATGGAGGTAATTATTAGATTCAGCACATACCAAAGGAATGTGCTTTCTGCCAGGACTCGGCCTCAATAGCTAGGCTGTAGCATCTGCCTGCTGATCAGGAGAACAGCCAAGAGTAGGTTACAGAAAATAATTGACAACATTTAATGTATATGTGTGAATTTATTTGCATTCCACAGCGGTCCAGCTGTAGATTGGCTTGGAACCATACCACATAGAGCACATTGTTTTTTGGCACTGATTATGAAAGACAGCCACTGTTAAAGGGATGTACTGAAAGACAATTATTAAGATTGCAAATATGTATCACCTTGTGAATCACATACTCTATCAAGATTCTTTGCAGCATTATAACATTATTATGGAGCAAATCGTCTCACTTCATCTTGTGATACCTTTTTAAAGCCAGTTCTTAAAAAGAGCTTATGTACAAATAAACCATATTAATCAGAGTATGTCACAATCTTAATATTAAAATGAAAGAATAATTATGTGTGTATATTTAGGTTTGTTATGGTTCAGCATTATAATTTCACAGTTATAAATTATATATTTGTTTTTCTTGAAATACAAATCCAAGAGTATTTATCTGTAGGTCAAATAGCAGATTTTCTGATTTGAGCAAGTATTTCTTCCCTGACAAACTAGATTAATACTGTGCATTTTTATTTGCCACTACAAAAAAAATGTTTCTTTTGAAGCAAGATTTCAGTAAAAATATAATAACAAAAGATATATAGGAATTAGATGAGGATTTCTCTTTTCAACTCTAAACAGATGTTTATTGACTGACCTGGGTAAATTTAGACTGAAAGGCCGAGTGCTTTGTGCCACAGGGACCTCAGCAGGCAGCGCGGTAGGCCTTCTGACTTTGGCTTGACCATCCTTCTGGCCTCAATAGTACGCCGCCCTAAGTGCCCTGCTTGCGGTCAAACACCCGCTTGTAATTCTCCCTCAGGCTATACGGATTCTGAGGAATTTTTTTAGACCTGGTATAGTTCATATCAAACAATTTATAAAGAAATACAAGAGGTTAAAAAGACTGATTTTTGTTAAACATGCAAAAATTTTATATTATTAAAATTTACATTAACAATTTAATGTTTTAGAAAGAGCCTTTTCCTGACATCATGAAATTTATCTAGTTTCTAATTTATGTAGAACAGGTTTTCTAATAATTAGAATTAATAAACAGACCAATTTAACTGACAATATAAAACAAGAACTTTTAATTTAACAAATGAATGTATTTGCCTTGTATCTTATAACAATATACTTACATCTTCCCCACTGCACATGTTCCATGTTTCTTGGGGAGAATTACTGATGCAAGCTAAATGCTACTGCTAAGAATCCACAGAGCATCACACACTTCCACATGCACGCATTAGAAGAAGCAAAGTCGAAACAGTGCTGTGAATTAAATTATTATTTCAGTGGTCAAAAACTGACCCATAGCATTTCCAATTTCTAGGTGAATGGCATATAAGTGGGGTTTTTTGTAGTTTCAATCCAGTGATTTTCTTCAAATAGGATGTGTTTTGAAAAATAACATTAGGTTGTAGATAACACGGACGTTTGATGTAAATTTAAATTATTCTTTTTACGCATCAAATAACTTTTTTATAGCATATCCACTTGTCGCACCTGGGGCATTGTTGGACCCAAGAACATCATGTCATTTTTAATTGCAAACACACATGGTCTTGCTTACTAAGTAGATAGTATAATTAACTAGAAATCTAGAAAAGTACTTCACCCGATGTCCGCAGTGCAGTATAAGCATCAGTACAACCTCTGCTCCTGCGTTTTTGTATTTACCCACTGTCTCTCGACTATCTTCCTCTGCTTCCCCCAAATCTCTCTTATTCTAGCCACACTTTACAATTCTCCTGTAATATGCAGGGCTCCTTTATTTCACGAGTATTTTTTACTGGGATCAATTCTGATCAGTTTGACTTTGAAATAGTTAGATATTATCATTTCATCCAATTCAACAGATTTTGTTGCTTTTGTGTCCTGACTCTTAAAATAACAAACATCAGTTATGAGTTAGAGTGCACAGAATACACACATATGTGCTTTTATAGATATGTGCTTTCTACCTAAATAGTTCAATAATATGATTTTTTTAGAAATTTATATGCTAAGTGAAAGTCAACATCCATTCCTAATTACTGCTAAAGCTATTTATAATGTACTAAATTTTCAGTATCTACTTGATGTTGTTTTAAGACTTTCATGTAGTTTCTTCTCCTAAATGAACTTAATTTATAAGGCTCATACTATTAGCCAAATTTGGTCCACTCACTATGCTCTTAAACACAATCTGAAGAACAGTTGCCTCCATGAAGACATGGGGTGAACAACTGGCCTGATTCCCAGTCACGCTTAGAAAACATTCTTCTGAATGTATTAAATCTCAGTTATTCCAAATCAGTGATTTCATTAGTAATCCCAGCATAAAATAAAGTAATTAAAATTTTCACCTAATTGAGAATTTTCTCTTCCACATAGGTACTGCTTCAGACTCAAGGAAGGAGGATGGATGAGCCCAAAAGAGTGAGACTTCACATTTCTGTGGACAGTTTTTAATCTCTACCCCAAATGCACTTCTCTGTTTACAAACATTTCTGAGTATCCTGACTCTTCCACAAATGAGCCAAGGAAAAGACAGTTACTCTTAGGGATGGGTCTCACTGATAGTTGTTTCTGGCATCTGATGTTAAAGTATGGTGTGTTGTTAGTAAAATCTCCCCAGGGGTTCTTTCAAAAGTGTTGCATTTTGTTCTGTATACTGTATTTCATATTTTCAGCACATTCTTAGAACCTCTAATTGTCATTTCCTGGAGTGTCTCCATGGGTAATGCCGCCAACTCCCTCCTTCCTATCTGTGCTGAGCCTACAGTGGTTGGCTCTTTCTGATGGTCTCAGTGTAAGACAGTAACCCCCCACCCCAGAAGAATACTCTCCTCTATTTCTGTCTCTGAAGCAGCATGAAATTGTGCTGAGCATGATGAGGTAAGGATCCCAAAAGCAGTTTTTAAATGTTTAAATAAAATCACTTATTGTACTTGAAGATATATTGCCTGGAATCCCCATCAAAATATTTTTTATTGCTTTGAACACACTCATCCCACTGTGCTTTCCACTTATTTCTTTTTATTAATATGTGTTTGTGCTATAATTGCACTGATCTTGCAGAACTGATATACATCAGACATAAATCTTTTTACTGCCCCTTCCTTAACACATGTTCCAGTTTTATCTCCTCAGATGCCCTTCCCATCTCCACAGTTTCTTTCTGCTTCCAATCATTCTTTATTCACTCATTTACTTATTTACATTTTGTGCCTCTCATACAATAAAAAACATGCAATAGTCAACATGTGTCTGATTTACTTCACTTAGCATTGTGGTTTCAATGTACAAATATTTCTACATAAGTGACTCAAACATTTCCTTCTTTATGGCTGAGTAGTACTCTACCATATATAGTTATCATTTTTTAAAATCCATTCACCTGTTATGAGCCTATATACCATTTCCAAGTTTTAATTATTGTGATTTGTACTGTTTTTAAAATTTACTTTAAAAATGTAAAAGAAGGAAAACATATTAACAGACAGACATCCGTTTACAAAATAGCATAAGAACAACACATGCAGTACAGCATTACAGACAAAGTAGTAGGACATTAACAATAGTTGTTGTATTACGTATTGATGTTTTCAAAGTGGTTTCTCAAGAGAAGAAATAGAGACATGCAAGATTGATCAAATAATTAATCATTTACTGTTCCTTTCAGTTAAGCAATAAAAGTCAGTAGTTCAACTATGTTAGCTATCCTGTATATACATACATGCATAATTTCCCTTTATACATACATAATTTCCCTTTCTTTCAATTTGTACTGTTGTAGACATGGGTATGCATATATTATTGTGATATGGTGTATAGAACTCTTGATGAAAATACATAAAATAGATATTGTTGGGATAAATGGAATTTCTTTTTTAGTTTTTTTGAGGAACCACCATTGGTTCCCTTAATAATTGTGCTAGTAGACTTTCTTGTCAACTTGTGATATGGCAAGAGAGACTCCATTTTCTTTTGGTAACTCCATTTTTAAGAGAAGTCACTTAAATTCACTCAAACTATAGCTGAGAAAGCTCCCCACTCCTTCCCCTGTGGTGAGTCATAAACCCACCAAAGAAAACAGAGCTATAAAATAGGAACTGAACAAACAGAACAAATTGGGGAGTGGGCTAACCATTAAACCACAATGTCCACCTTATGTCCACCTTAGGGCCTACAACTTCTGGGAAATGTAAACCTTGTGACAATTCTGTGGCATTCTTGTAAAATTCCTGCAAATGAGCAAATATGGTTGTATGGTTACTATGGGAACCCAAAGTATTTAAGCTGGAGGTAGAGCACTGATTGGGGGGAACATCTTCTCTAGGTCCTTGTCAGAGACTGTTTGTCTCTGGCTTTTTCATAAAGCTTTGTTCCTTTGTTAATTCCTGCAATTTTTGGTCTCTTGTGAGTACCTGTCTCATTGTAACACATGGAGAAGGGATACCCAGCTTTTCTTAAGTGAGATGAAGTCTCAGTGTTGTTTTGATTTTTGTGTCCTGAATGGTCACAGACACTGAACATTTTTGATGTACTTACCTATTGGCCATTTGAACTTCTTTTGTGACATATCTACTATTTCCACTGTCAATTTTTTAGTGTGTCTTTTCCTATTGCAGATATAATTTTTGACTTATCATAGCATACATCAATGATGGCAACGCTTTTAGCACTTTCAGTGATCAGGAGCAGCCCGCTGTGGCATGTACGCCATGGGGTCACGACCACTGGCCTGGATATTAATTCATTGTCTATGCGTGGAGTAGCTGATAAATTTTTTCTTACTCCCTAGGTAGTCTCTTCACTCTGTTAGATGTATTCTTTGCTGTTCAGAAGTTTTTAATTTTACATAATCCCAATTATTGATTCTTGGATTTATTTCCTGTGCAATTAAGTTTCTGTTCTGGAGATCTTTTGCTATGCCTAAGTTTTCAAGAGATTTAATTGTACTCTCTTCCAGAAGATTTAATATTTCTATTTTAATATTTTAATATGAGAGTTGCTTAAGCCCCTGTAAGACTAGAAGATATATTGAGAGTATCCATTGCATGGAGGTTGGGAATAAATTCGAAGTTCACGGAATCCCAAATGATAAGATAATTTCTTGTATTAATGTGTTACATAAATTAATGTCTTTACTTTCATTTTTGTACATACACTTTTAATTACATTTGTTATTTGATGTCATTTTAAAGTTTATATGAATGAAGAATTATACTTCTGTACCTTCACTCCTGCCCCCATTGTAAAAACACTTGGATCGCTAACTACTCACGTGACAATACTGCTTGAGCTCTCTCTGTACATGTCAATTTTGCCTTGTTTTATTTCTTAAATGTCATTTTTAGAAAAATATTATTTTGCATAAATATTTATATATGATTTTTGGAAGCCTTTGTAACACAACTTTCTTTGGGAAATATTATTGCTTGTCAGCTCTCCTCTGTCATATTAGTGAATGTTTTTATTCTGACATGTTAAAGTTTTCACTACAATACAGACGCTTGGGTTTTAGCTTTCATGAGATTTGAAATTAACTTGTAAATATACATTCTCAAATAAGACAAGCATGTTGGTTAGATGATCATGGTATTACTGTTATGGACTTTATTATTCTGTACATGTTTACACATTGAAATGTCAATGAAATATAATATCAACAAATATGCAAAGCAACATTTGTCTCCATCAGCTTGCAGTGAGTGATTGTGCTTCAATAGCTCAGAGCCTCTTATGCTCAGCAGGAAAAGGAAAGCAGTAAGAAGTTGTAATGCAATAAAAGATAATTAAGCTGCTGGGCATGGTAATTTAACTGATTTTATATTTTTATTAGGAATAAGAATTGAAATAATTTCAAGAAAGTCATTTCAAATTATATATAGGAACCAAGGTCAGATTCTTAGGTATTATTTATTATTGGACATCAGTCTTTGAAATATTTGGTAATTTATATTTTCCTCATGCACAGTAGTTGCCAAATCTGACAAGGAGTTAGTACATTCTCCATTTTATAGAAGAAGAAAAGATCAAATAAATGAAAGTATTTAAACAAAGAAAGGAATGTCAAGAAATAGACTGAGATATTGTCTTTAAATCCAGTACTATCTGACAAATATCATCCTGATAAAATATATCTAATAGCATCTTTCACTATACTCTGAGTAGGTGATGTAGGAAAATGAATGCTCAATTTTATTGTCATTATTTATTATCTTGAAATAGTAATATAACCTATCTTCTGAATTAATTTATTAGATAAAAGTGATATGTATATAGGTACATGCACACACATGTACATATCTACATACACTCATATGCATGCATGCATATTTATATTTAGAGAGAGAGAGAGAAAAGGAGAGAGAGAGAAATTATGCAAGTGCACAACGCAGTTAGAATGTTAACAACTTGGAATCTAATAACTCCAAACTTCCTCCGACATATAACACACTATATCATTTTACAATCTTCTTGAAATATTTCAGTGTCAAATTAACTTCTTGATATTTGCAAAACATAGGTGAAACTATTTTTATCTCCATAGTATGTAGGGAGTTGCAATGTAAAGGATTCAAGGTCAGTTTAAGAAATCTCTATTTGAAAGCAATTTAAATTTAGTTCGATCTTTCAAATAAAACAAAACAGGTTGACAAAACATTCTTGTTCAATGAAATATTTTTCCAGCTTATAGAATCCATTGTTTATCACTGATCAAGGATACATTAAAGACATCATAAAAAGATTAACAACTTAGACAATCTAAATTTTCTTTCCAATATATAGTCTTTCAAATAGGCTTTTGGTTTTATTTGAGTCAAAGCCCTAGACACCATTCCTATATTTTCTCTACAGATTCAATCACCATCATTTTCTCCATTACTGATCTGTATAGTGAGTACCTGAATTTTTCCATGAATTTCAACAACATCTATCCAGATATTATGTAGCTAATGATCCCACCTAGATAATTAAATTGTCTTCTGTGGGCTTACATCATTTCTGTTTGAAAAGACTGCTGAAGGGCTGGGGATATAGCTCAACAGCATAAGCACTTGCCTGGCAAGTTTGAGGTTGTGAGTTTAATTCCTGGTATCAAAAAAAAAAAAAAAAGAAGTTTGAAAGAGCTGCTAGAAAGTAGAATTTATTATTTTTTAGTTACATCTAAATTTAAACAAAATCAAAGAAATTTCTTGCCTCTTACTCTAACTGTTGTTTTACATGATAAACAGACTTTAACAAAATTTAAATTAGCATCATTAAGTATACATGTACATAAATTAATTGAAATCTTATTAAATACTATGTCTTTTAGAACAAGGAAAATATTACAAAGTCATGTATATCTTTCTAGACATAAATGTATGAAGAGATACAATGAGATATTTTTGTTTAATATATTAATGCTTATTTAATAATGCTGATAGTATAATGAAAAAGAAAATTATGCAATTTTTAAAAAACAAATAATTGCTACACATTTTCCTAAACTTTAATAAACACTGTAGAAATGGTTTTCTCAGTTTTGATTCCAGTGTTATTTGGCAGGACTTTCAGGAGTCCAAAAACGAGTCTATCTATGCGTATTTTGAATATGTACAAAATGTTATGTGGGCACCATTATGCCATTGTTTTTTATTGTCTTTTTGAGACAAAGTCTTGCGATGTAGTTCAGGCTGTCCTTGAACTCACTTTGTAGGCCAGGCTGGCCTGGAACTCGCAATGATCCTCCTGTCTCAATCTCCTCAGTTCTAGGATTACAGGCGTGCACCACCATGCCTGGCCTCATTATACCATTGTTGAAATTGGAGATATTTGAAAAGAAGGCAATTGGAGGATTACATTTTTACTGAACTCTTATTAGCTTACTAATTTTAATACGGTACTAGAGAGGAAGTGAAACAATATAGAAAATATAAAGGGAGGAATGTTGACAAAATTATGAACTGAATTTAGGAAATATAGAAAAACTGAAAAGATATAATAAACAGCACTCACAGTCTACCTCTTCTGGAGGGTATCTACCATTATTGACATGACAAATGGATCAATATCACTATGCAGCTGCATTTGGACTATGTTGTCAAGCAGAACCAGGAAAATAGGAGACTTTAAATAATACGTGAGAATATTTTTTAAATGACCTGCTAAATAATTCACTAACATTTTACAAATAGGAACTCTTCATGTTGTAATATCATTTTAAAATAGGCCTTTGGTTTCAGGTCTGACTTAGAAAAAGATCAGAAAACATTACTTTCAATCTCACAAGAAAGATAAAAGCAGAAAAAATACATTTCAACTACTTTTTCTGGCTTGGAAAATATTATTTTCATGGTTATAATGAAAAGCCCTGTGGGAAGCATACCTACAAATCAATGACATTTCTTGGCCTATCGGGGAATTGAAGCTAGCTGGAAACCAATACTCTGAAATCACAAAGGGCTGAAAAAATACAGTCATAGCTCAATGTGCGTATCTCAAGCAGAAGGCATTGAGATTTCTTAAAGGTTAGGGTGTCAATCTGATTGACTGTATAATCTGTGCCTGGGATTGCTGGAGTACACTTCCAGGTCGGTCTGAGTAGCTCCAAGAGGAGAAGCCTTGGGAACATACGGCATATTGTCCTTTCTTCTATCTTACTGTTCTAACTTCTCTCTGTTTCTGCATATCAAACCCATATTGCTCCTTACTGGGCTTCAACTATGCTCCTGTATTGGAGTTGGCCAACCATGGACTGAAAGCTCTGAATTCAGGAGACAAATTAGTCTCTTCCATTATGTTTCTTCAGGTACTTTGACCCAGCTACAGAAGATACCTGGAAAAGTAGAGTTGTTGCTGTGATTGTACTTGGAACTCTTTGTAGGAAGAGTTTGGAAAGGTACAGTGATGTAGTCTTAGAAGCCTTGGAATGCTTTAAACAGACATTGGTGGGAGATTGTCATTGGAGTTCGAAAGAACACAACTACATAAAGCAAACATCGAAGACAGAGTTAAAAGTTTTCAGCTGTTTTCCATTGGCAGTTGGACTAGAGGTCGTTTGTGTTACACTCTGGAAGAAAATTTATCTACATTTTCCTAGGTCCTGAGATTTTGCAGGAGATTAAAATTAACATTAATGATGGTGGACTAATTAATCCTACAGAGGTAATTTAAACATACCTCAACAGTTAGGCAGTAGTATGGCTACTTCTGATTTTTTTTCATTTTCTTTTTAATAGATTCAGCTTTCAATAGATAATTATCACTTACATCTTGGACAATTAGAACATATTTACTCAAACTTATAGTAAAAACTGATGGCAAAAGCTAGAACAGAAATTTTGAAAAACTTAAATGTTGGCCCAGAAGGAACCAGGCATAATGTTGAAACCAAAGGAAGTGTGGTTACTGAATAGATTAAATAGAAACCTATAAATGGAAACCATTTTTTTTTTTTTTTTTGGTATAGGGTCAAGAAGAAAGATCCAAAACAGAAGAATTTTAGGAATCATCAAAGCCTACCCAACAACAAAATAAATGATGCAAATGTATAACCCTTTCTCCTGGGAGGAGAGCTCCTGAACTCCTGCTGAAGAATGACCGCCTGAGCCAGGTCTGTTGGTGCACACCTGTAATTCCAGCACTCGGGAGGCTGAGGCAAAGGGATCATTGCAAGTTCAAGGCCAGCCTGGGCTACAAAGTGAGTTCAAGACCAGCCTGAACTGCAGAGTGAGACCCTGTCTCAAAAAGATAAAAAAAAATAACCACCTAAGGAGCAGTTTTCCTGGAGTTTATTGCATCATACCCAGCCATCCAGTCACTCAGAGGCTGGCTTTTCCATAGTCCAAGGTAGTGTGAGTACTGCCTATTATGGTACCAGATGTTGGTATCATCCTTGTGATGCTGGTGTTTTACCAGAATTTAGAATGTAAGAGTTGTGAGTCAGGACGGCTTCCAGCAAAGCTGCACAGGAAAACCTGGAGGGTCAACTGGGGAACCACCGAGAGGGCAGCACACACACCTCTGAGAGAGAAGCTGAAAGTACTGTGGAAACCCCAGAAAGTAAGAGATGTCAGGATTATGCAACATTTT
The DNA here is from genome assembly GCA_004027595.1 of Dinomys branickii. Lineage (NCBI taxonomy): Eukaryota > Metazoa > Chordata > Mammalia > Rodentia > Dinomyidae > Dinomys > Dinomys branickii. The sequence goes on along the minus strand of PVLD010018330.1, from coordinate 27,902 downwards.
CCAAGAAAATGGAAACACTGAGAGTAGACAGCCTAAGACAGAGAGAGAGAAAGAGAGAGAGTGGTCAAGGTGTCCTTAATCTGGTAGTCCACAGGGATGGGGCTTCCCAAACCCTCTGGAATTCACATCTCAGCAGCATCTGTCCCGGATGCCAGATACGGAGTTACAGGATACAGTGTATGTCCTGCTGGCTTTCAGGGCTGCTTGGCCTTCTTTTTTATGGTCCTTTCTCCCTTTTGGATGGGAATATTTACCTGTCTCATTGTAACTTTCAATTATGTATTTTTTTTCTTTTAAATGGAGAAATGCACCTATCTTTACACTGATTGTCAGGAAAGACTTGGAGTTTTGGGAAATGTTGGCACTGGGCTAGGGATATAGCTCAGCAGCCTAAGTGCCTGCTTGGCAAGCCTGAGGTCATGAGTTCAATTCCCAATACCAAAAAAACCCAAAAAATTTTAAAAAAGAAAGAAAAATATTGGCACTGTTTAGATTCTGGAGACATGATTATTGTATTTACAGTTTTAAAAAGAATAGTAGTATTCTATAATGAGTAATTATAAACTTGGCATTATCTTTCTTTGGAGATGATGTAGACTAAGGACATATGTTTGGGTATAAAGTTGATAACAGACAGGTGTAGCGGTTAGGATGTAAGGGCAACTTGATTGGCTCTGGAGCCTCCATCAGGAAGGATGCAGCACTCTTTCAGGTGTGCCTAGATGGGTCATGGAAGCAAATCTTGGAGTCTGTGCTTGGTCCTTCACTATTTTCTCTTCCACGGCTCCTCTGCTCTGCTTCTTAGAGAATTACCTGAGCATCTTTGCTCCTCCATGTCCTTACCTGGGCATGTTCCTCTCCCAACCATCAACTGAAAACTCTAAAACCATGAGCTAAATTAAACTTCTTCTCTTTTAAGCAGTGGGTGCCAGTACTGTGTTCCAGCAGTGGAAAAGCTGACTAACACAGCTGCAATGTGGTAAGGTCCCTTAATGGTTTCTTTTGATGAATTTGTGAAGGCTGGATGAGGACTAGTATAAGAGTGAAAATTTTTCATGGGCTGTAATTTTGGTATAAATAAAGGATAACATTTTCTGGGATTTTACTCTCAAGAATACCATGAAGTTTTCACTGTGAATGATCAGGAAAAATATTCTTTAAGTCTCCAGCATGGGCTAAAGGAAGTGACTACTTAAAAAATATCAAAGGCTGGGACATTCCTGTACTCCCAGAACTTGGGGACCTGAGGCAGTATTACCTTGAGGTCAATAGTGAGTTCAAGGCCTGTCTGCACAACATAGGGAGACCATGTCTCAAAAAAAAAAAAAAAAAACCAAAACAAAACAAAAGTCAGAGTATTATTAACAAACCTTACATTTAAGGGAAAGACTTTTAAGAATCTTGTCTCATTTAATTAGCAGCTGGTTACCAATTTCAGACCCTAGACTTCCTTTCAAACTCACTGAGAAAGAGAATGGTTGATTGCAGCATTTGTGGAGAGGGTGGAGATACTGGCAAAGCACATGAAATTTCAGTTGAAGGTACTTAAGTTTTTGAAGATCTAATATATACTATGATAATTATATTTAGTAAGAGTGTATTCTGTAGTTAAAATTTATAAGGAAATATACGTGTACATCTACATATCTATACCTATATTGCCTATATCTATACATATCTCAAACAATTCTCACCACAAACAAGCAAGTGTACTATAAGACATAATGATATGTTAATTAACTTCATCTGGTAATCATTCCATGGTGTAAAATTATCAACTCATCACACTGTATACTTGAAATACATTTGATTTTGTCTAATACACATGGGTAAAGCTGGAAAAAAGCATAAGCAAAATAACACAAGTAAAAATTGAAAAAAAAAACCTAAATACTTTCATTAGAATAACAAAGATAGCAATAAAGGTGGTATCTGAGCATGATACATAGCAAGTTAGCATACGTCACAAAACCAAAGCTAGTATAAACTATGAATATGCCATCAGCTTTGAATTCTGTTACAAAGTCAGATCACAGAAACCATGATTATCATTTATAATTTCATATTAACATCTCCTTGGACATTTTAACACTGTAACATTGTTTTATATTGATTTTAAAATCTTGACTAGTGTAATTCCTGTAATCATATATCAATCATGATAAAGTTTGAGTAGTTAATACTTTTCAAAATACTTTTCTAAGAGATTATTTTCTGCTAAGAAGATAATACAGTGGTCAACAAGACAAATGCATCTTCTATTCTCATGGACATTTTATGCACATGGAATGATGGGATAAGCAGCAACATGATCTCAGTTTTGGACAAGGTATGGTGGAGCACACATCTGAGACGAAGGGGCAAGGGTGCGACTGGTAAAGCTGGTCTTAACTGCGTTGGCCGAGTCCATTGTAAGCACAGGTGGAACGTGGCAAGCCTTAAACTCGTTTCTGGTTGATGTAATCTCCTCCCTCTCATCATTTTGCCTCAATTTTGAGAATAACATCACATTTCATTTAGTAATCTCTGGTACTAGATGAGTAACTGTGGTATCATTCTGGTCCTATATTTCCCACACTCCCCGTGTCTAATAAGTTATCCAATCCTACTCTTTCTAACTTATGAAGATTTTTGAATCTGATCTCTTTCTTAATCATATGTAACCTGGTAGATTAAGATACCCTGTAAATTGAACACAATGGTCTCTGTACTGGAGACTTTAAAACACTACATTTTAACTATAGATTAAGGCAGATATTGTACAGAACACAAACAATCACTACTTACATATCAAATACAAACTCTATAGATTAGAATAAAGTTCCATGCATAATCTCCCTCCTGGTTTTCCCTCCGACAACATCTCTCAACTGACTTTACTTAGAACGTCATGTTTTAGCTACACTAAGCTTCTCTTATTTCTCTAAATTTCTGAATAGTACATGAGTCTGTTTAGGCTGCATTCTGTACTTTGAATATACTTCTCTACAGTTTGTACTTTTCTAACTCATTGATTTCACTTCTTTATTAATTTCTTAACTGTATCCTATTTATCTTAGCAGTTGTGAACACACTCTATTTAGTGTATTTCTTTTAATTAGTTTCAATTCTGTGTGCAAGGAATAATGAGTAGTGGGTTTTGTGTTCTGATTGCACCATAGTAAATATGGGAAAAGCAATCTTTATATTTCACATCTGATTCAAGGATGTCCTTGTCCCACAGAGAATTATAGTAGCAGTAACTCTGTCTTCAAATGACTAAAGCAGGTGTACACATCTTGCTATAGTTCAATCACAGCTATGTCCTTAAAGCATATTTGTCTATATTTTTGCTTCAGTTTTTAAGTACTTGAGAGTTCATTAGCAGCTAGCTTGTCCTTAGCTAATTGCTATAACGCTCTTTTAAGTAAGCCGTTTTAACTTAATATTCATGGAAATCTTGAGTGCCCAAACGTTTCTTGAGAGGTATTTTCCCACCCTTTAATTGGAGAGCTGTTTAGACTGCAGGTTTATGCATTTGGCCTTGTAATAAAAGCATAAAGTTATGGTGGCCCATGACCTTTATTCTCTGTTCTTCGGAGACTCTCAGGGCCAAATGAACGTGTGAGGGTAGCAGTGCAGTGGCGTCCTCTTCAGCGCTTCGCTGAGGGAAGGCCCAGGTGCTTGTCCTTCATTTCATTATAATATTCATGACACATTTTCCATGTAAGATTAAAATAATGACATTCAAAAGTAAAATGTAAGATGCAGACTTTAGACATGCAATTGTTTTGCAAGAGCTGGCATTTCCAAATTATTTTCAAAACAAAACTAGCTTTGCCTTATTTGCGTCCCATAATGTAATACGGGACTGCAAGAGTAGAAGCTCCGTCTCCATTAGAAGACATCTTCACTGCTCGCCCTCTTTCACATCCTCAAGCACTGCTGTCACTTCCAATTCTTCATGACCTGCCAGTCTCAGTAATTTGCGTCATCTCTTAAGCTGTCATATACAGCTGAATGTGGTCATTCCTACTCCAGTATCTTCTTAGGTGCTAGAAAACCAAGTAAAATACGGAGCACCTACGAAATGGGAGTGAAGAAAAGGTTAATAACCATAGGACGGTCTTTCTCTCCTCTCTGTCCTTCTCTCCTTTTCTTCCTTCTCATGGTTTGTACTCAGGTGTCCCTCCGGCAGCTCACATGCTCCCGTATTCCCTTCCTGGCACCACCTCTGCCTCACTCCTTCCTGACCACCATCGCACGAGCAGATTTCCTCCACCCGGGCCTTTGCACTCTGCCCTTTCGCCTTGGCGGCAGCTGACCACAGGGTGTAACTGAGGCCCAAATATCCCCCTCCTCCTTTCAGTCACGGGTGCTGAGTATTATATCTCCTCTGTGAGGAGAGGGACTCGGGCACTTTCGGCCCTCCCTTCTTCGCCCTCTCGCTTCTCTTTTCCTACTCTCTTTCTCCCACTTTTAATCTTCTCGATGTTTTGTTCTTCTTTCCTTTTCACAAGTGAATCAGAGATTATCCATAATGTTAAATATTTAAAAATAAGTACATCATTATAACACATGCTTCGTGTGATTAAAACATTAATTTAGACTAATAGAAGATGAGCTCACTTAAAATCCTTTTCTTTACTCTGATACGTTCCAGTGTGCGGGAGAAGGACAGGGACGTCACAGAAGCCCGTTTAATGTTCCCTGAAAAGTCCGTCCCCGTGCGCACCCTCAAGCCTTTCATCACTGACTTATGCACATTAGCAATGACCTGATTCTTTTTCATGGCTCCTCTTTTTTTATTTCTTAGGAAAAACACCATTATTTTTGTAATAGACTGAAGGGTATCAGCAATGCTGGATTGGTTCTTTGTCATTATAAGACCTTGGAATCTCTGTAAATCTATTCCTTAGGATTGGAAAACAGCGTGAATATTTAAATTTAAAATAAAATATTACCGGAAAAGCCATATTGCCATTCAGTACCTTCAAAATACGGCTATTAGTGCCACATACACACTTACGTCATCATCTTTTCTATTTTTTGTAGCACTTGTGGAAATCTTTCAAAGGCGTTGCACCCTCGTGGCTATTTCTTTTTTTTTTTTTTTTTGCGGTACTGGGGATCGAACTCAGGACCCTGCGCTTGCTAGGCAAGCGCTTATTCCACTGAGCTATATCCCCAGCCCACCTCGTGGCTATTTCAAGGTCCTCAATCACTTCATAACTTCTAACTTCTCATCCTACAGTGACAGATCAAGGAACAAGGGATGAGGACACCCTGCAATGTTTGTGCGCCTGCATCTCCTTTACATGACAATCAGTAGCAGGATTCACCACAGTGTTTTTTACCACAACTTATAAAGCCAATCACAAAAGACTTTCAGAAGTTGGCAAGAAAAATGGAATAAGTGTGCTCGAAGGAAACAAGGAGGAGGATCTTGAGGAAGATGAATAGCAATTTGCCTTTTTTCCAAGAGGTATTTAATCTAAACATTCACTGTGTATTTTGAGTGGTTCTTGCTGCTTCTATTTGAGGCACGTCCATTCCCAGAAGCAGTTCACAGAAAGGCTTCTGTGCATGCACAAGATAGAGAAAGAAACACCAAGAGAAGGAAAAAAGTCCAGCCTTACAAACAACAGCAACAATCCATAAAACTGATTAAATCACTTGTTCTAAGGTTTATTCAAGTAGGTAATGTCCCTCAGCTCCAGGGGTCCAAATATGGTTTCCAAAGCTCCACAATAAAAGACATAAGTAAACCAGCCACCAGAAAACCTAATTAAATTAACTGGACCATGAAGTAGACAAATGATTAATAACTATAATGGACTAGATGAACAAATAGAAACTTTGAATGAGCCAGCACAGAGAATAGGAGGTGGACAGTGATTCATAATACTAATGAATAGATCTCACATGTGTATAGCAGAGAAAACTTAGGAGCTAGAAAACCGAAAGAGAATAATTTTACATTTATTAATAGGAAAAAACATCATGATTCTCCACATTGAATGCAGGGCTGTGCAAATGCTAAATATGTGTTCTATTACTGAGCCTCCCAAATAACTGTTAAATGATGCCCAAGTTGGTAAAGTTAGCAAAGTTCGTTGACAAATAAATCTCAGCACAACATCAGCCAGTGTCATAGCTCCTAGAACTCATCTATCTGTTTTGAAATTGCATGTGGGGTCACATATGTGCACACACATATAACTTGGTATGTTACTGTGGTACATTTGAGCTAACAGTAGTTTTGTTCTTTATGTTTCCAATAGCCTTCAATTTTAGAGTAGTTCTATATCGCGAACAAATTGAGTGGGAGCTGCCTAGATTCCCCAAGTGCTACCTGCCTGCGTATATACACAAATTCTTCCATTGTCTACCCTTTCTACCAGCATGGTATATTTGTTAACATGCATTTATCTATACTGACAATTCATTATTATTCAAGTTGCTTGTTTGTATGAGGATTCATTCTTGATTTTGTGCATTTTATATGTATGAAGAAATTCAAAATAATCTGTAAAATAAGAGGTCTCCAATCATGTGCAGGAATTCATTACCACCTTTGTTTATTTATGGAAACCCCAGGGCTGTGCAGTAACTGTTCCATGATTCCTTAGGTAGGATTTTCTCCCATTCACTGTAGCAGATTATTTACCTTTACAGACCCTGTACTACCAACTTCATACTTTTCTACCTTCACCCCATCATATCAATAAGCCTATATTTATTTCCTCAAAAATAAAGTCATCAGATAAAATTCTTGAATTTACTGCTATTGTGCATACAAGTGCTTTGTTTTTACAGTTTTTTTTTTAAAGCAGGAATTGAACTCAGGACCTTGCACTTGTCACGCAGGTGTTTAAGCCACTAAGCTATATCCCTGGTCCCAAGTGCTTCTTTTTTTTAATCACTGCTTTTTTGTATTCTTTCACTTACAAAGTCAAAGTGTTTTATTCTGTGCAAATAATCTCTGCCTTTCCAGGAATCTTGCGTTTCTTTTAGTGTCATATCTGTAGACTTTGTTTTTCCTCATTATAGTTATCTTCATCCAGCTGTGCTTCTATAACCAAATACCTGTAACTAGGCAGTTTAGGGAAAACAAAATTCCAATTATAGCTCATGAGGCTATACTGAGAAACTCAAAATGAGTGTGCTGACATTTGGTGTCTGGTGAGAGCGTGCCTCTTGTGTCTTTACACGGCAGAAGGCACACTCCATGCGCCCAAAGGAAAAAAATAAAGCTGCAGAACTCTAAACTAGGTCCTTTGAATCCCTTTACAAAGTACTAAACCACTCATGAGATGAGCCACCCTGACATAGCCACTTCTGAGATGTCCAATCTCTTTTTCCTTGTCCACCCTCTCAGATGTTTATATTTGAAAATATTCAAAATTTAATTTATATTTATTTCATTATAGATCCAACATCTTATCTATAAACATTCTTTTTATAATAGAACACCAACCCTATCACTCCTAGCTGGCTGAGACTTTATGACTTTTAAACAATGTGCTCTATCATGGTGTAATCATGTCTGTCTATATTTTTGCCTATGTATTTCCATTTTTGCACAAAACATTCTTCCCCATACTAATGTCACAATATTTTTCTTATGTTTTATTTTAGTAGTTTTAAAGTTTTCCATCTTAAATTAAAATATCTTTACTTTAAGACTAATTTTGTAACTGGTAAAAGTTAAAGTTCTCATATGGTATCACTTGTCTGTACATGGACATGTAGTTTTTCCACTGCCATTTATGGAAGAAAGCGTCTGTGCTCATGTGAGTGTTTCTGGCACTTGAGCTTATACTCTGTTCCCTTGATCCATGTGTCTGTTTCTATCCCAGCATCCCGCCAGTTTCACTCCTGTGCTTTGGTAGTGTATTTTGATGTCAGATAATGTTATGTATTTGACTATTTGATATATTTTAGGGTTTTCTGAAATTTTAGTACTGATTTTTACATTGTAGTGAACTACAGTATTGGCACTTTCACAAGAATTTTAGTTAATTGATGTGGATACTTTAAGGTTACTTTAGTATGGATATTTTAAGGTATTCATTCTAATTCACTACATAAGTGCATTTTCATTCATTTCTTTTCTTTTCAATTTCTATTATAACCTTTTATAGTTTTTATTGTAGAAAACTTACCACCCCAGTTATCTTTATACCTAGGTATTATCGTATTTCAGTGTAGTTGTGTAGCTCCTGTAAAGAGTTTATTATTCTTTTTCAAATAGTTTATTATTACACAAATGTTATTGAGATTTGCATATCACTTTTTTGCCAGCATATATACTAACATTAATTTGTCAGTTATAGTAGTTTCAGTAAGTCTTTTTTATCTTTAATACACATATGATCATGTCATCTAAAAATAAGGACCATTTGAGTTCCTTTTTTGTCTTTCTTCTGGTTATGTGATTTTTGCCAGTAATATAGTTATATTTTTGCTTTCAGCTCTATTGCATTCATTATGCATTTTTGTTTTGTGTTTACTGTAAGTCTTTCAAAAGTGTAGTTATAAAATCTTATTCTAAAGAGTAAAGACATTTTGATCACAAAGGAAAAAACCAATTGAATAAAGCTCAAACCCTAGTTCAATCATCCCTCAGATTTGGAATTTAGATGTCACAATTTTACACCTATACATTTACGGGCCACCAGATTCTGTATCTGGTGCAGGTCCGCCTTCCGGTTTAGAAATGTTTGACTTTTTCCCATATTCTTACAAGATGGGAAAGTAAAGGTCTTTTCCAGATACTTTCAAAGGAGCTAATGACCTTACAAGTAATTCCTAAGTAGTCTATCTCTTAATTTTGACACACTGAGGATTAAGTTTTAACATGTGGATTTTTGATGACACAACATTTAAACTATTGAACATAAATGATGTACCATGGTCCTCTTTTATTATCACTAATCTTTGTAATCTCTAAACTACTGGAAGTTGAATCTCAGAAGACATTATGATCAGATAATAGTGACAAAAATTAAAGTTTCCAATTAAATTTATTTTTTAACAAATGTTAAAAAATAAAAAAAAATTAAGCAGTCGTTACTGAAAAGATGGCAAAACCATGAGCAAAGTTTTCAAACTTAGATAATTTACTTGAAGTTAACTCAAATGACTATATTATTAATGACATCATAGCTAAAAATGTATTGCTAGTGTTAACTATTGAAGTATTTAAAATAATACACTATGAAATCAGGATGATGGGATATTCCATATTTATTAACTTATAGAGAGTCGTAAACAAGAAGAGGGGACAGAAAAGTGGTTAAAAGAAGATAAAAAGTTACCTCTCATTGTGACTCTGGAGAATGGAAAGAAACAGAAGAAATGCAGTCACTGAGACAAGGGTCTTTTACATGAAGATAAAAATAATTTCTCAATGCAAAATATGAGAAATGCTAGCATAACAGAAAAATAGCTAAGTGTCATAACAGATTGTAAACTAGCCATGATCAGTGAGGCAGCCCCAGAGAAAGCAAGCGTAGTGCTGAATTCTTAAATAGGAGCTGTGCTCCGAAGAAATATGAGGTAATTCTTATATTCAGCAGTGCCTTGATTTATTTTATGATCGAAACCAGTGCTTGCATAGGAAATGTAGAGACAGTTCAGAAAAAGGCAATATCCATTTTGTTTTAAAATTAGTTATAAAGAAAAGATGAGAAACAAGGTCTATTCTGGAGTGAAAATTTTGAGAGAAAACAAATTATCTTATGTTACACATAAAAGCTCCTCTGTGAGGCATGGTATCAGGTGACTTACACCAAGCCTAGTCATGCAGAATACGGGGTGAATAACGGCATATAAGTGACGACAAACTATAGTGAGCATTTCTAAGAGTTGATAAAATACTAGCTGCAGACATTACAGAGATGAAGATGAACACTGATTTTTCTTTGAACAACAAATAAAATCTTATCCAACTGAGGATAGACTAAATCGGCTTCCATATACTCATAATCTTCATAGAAATCTAGATGCTATTATTTCAGTATCGATTCTGACAAGCTATTCAAAAACACTAGCAGTGCCCAGGATAGATCATTATTAAAAGTACGCATGATGAAAGTGCAGACAGAGAGAGAGAGTGCATAACATCGAGTCAGATAATGTGTAGTGAAGGAAGCACCAGCTGCGTGAAGAGTAGACCCACGAGTAACAGTTCGCACAGGCATTGTATATTTTCTCAAAATAGAAAATCAACAATTTTAAAAAGGCACAATTTCTTAAAGCCAGGGAGCAAACCAAAATTTAGAGGAGGCTGTGTCCAGAACTTCAAAATAATTAAAATGAACATGTTACATCAAAAAAGGCTTTTGCAGGAATTTAAAGATAATTCTGAAAATACTACTTTCAACATATCATATTTCCTAACTTTATTGTTTTCTTTTTGTTTTAATTTGAAAGAACTGCTTTAAAAATCGTAGCATTTCACCCTTTACATCTTAGAAAATGCAATATACATCAGGCATGACCTTAGTCCTGAAAAGAACAAATGAAAAAAATTGAGAACTTCAACTCTCAGAGCTGAATATATATGCTTCTACATATGCTTTAATTCACTCACATGTGTATGGAGGACTGGAGAGTCCAGAACTTGATAGGACAGTTGATAGACTGGACTTTCAGGAAACCATTGCAATTCAAGTACACCATCAATTTGCTGCTATTGTAATGAGGTCTGACATACTTGAGTGAAATATATTTGTTCTATTCAAACCTCCACCTAACAGGCTCAGATCTCTGTACTTTATGAAGAGTGAGTTACTTAAATCTAAATTGCATCCAATTTCCCTTACAGAGATATCCAGAAAATGCCTGATCATCTGTCGAGACAGTCAAGTTGATCCATGAAATTGTTGAACACAGAGGTATTTTTTTTAAATTTTTTTCTCTTTTATCTGTATTAGTCCATATTTGCAGCACATAGAGATTACATTCCTCACAGGGAGTATACATATGCACATGAATTTCTTTCCCATCCCTTACCCTTTCCTTCCCCCATCCTTTGACCTCAGACAAGGACTGAGTCGGGCTGCTTATACGCAGGTAGGCAGACAAGCTGTAGTGGGACTTGTGAGTTGCCATAAACCTGTTAGCCATTTATTTAATAATTCCCTTCTCACATACTAACTACAAACAAGTTCTACTGCTTTCTCTCGAGAATTTTAACTAACATACACTCTGACAAATATTAATTATATTTAATTTCCTCCTTTTAGCTGAAGAATCTGGCAGCTTATAGAGATTTAGATTTATGAATCATATTTTTATCATATAGTGTAGTGACACAGAAATATTAGAAAACAAAAATGTACCATAACATTATAATATGACTTTAGTGATTATTTTGATGATTTCAATTCTAAAGGAAGCATAATTAGAAAAAAATCATGGATAAAAATATACAGATCATTAATAAAGCAACAGGGATATTAAAATTGGAAGCTCAAAGATAAAAATTTTCATTTTCCTCCTTAAATTAAATTATCAGATAGTTCTTCATCTTATAGTCTAAGTCTTAACTCAATACTCTGCCATCTTTCTCTTTAATTTCTTATTTGAGAATATTTCCTGTTGTACCACTGTGAAATTTCATCAGTAGCTTTCATATGCTTTTCTTTATGTGCTTTTGAGGAAATATTTATGATGTTTGGTACTTACTGATATACATTAAGTTACAATATTTTAACATGTATGTTTTATTTTCAATTTATTCTCTGAGAATAAACTTCTTGAGTAAAATTAGGAAATCTGATAAATTTGCCTTTAAATTATAATTAAATCTAAAACTCATTTCCTGTTTGCTAATTTGGAATGAAACTTTTCATCCATATGCCAGCCTGTGCTGATACAAGAAGTTACCTATTCAGCTCTGTGCGTCTGAACATTCAGAACACATAGCATTTTACATTTGTGATGGACATTTAGTACAAAGCAAAAGCAAGATAACATCTGTTGAGCAGTGAAACTATCTACCTTTAGTTTCCAGGACAAGGTCACTGCTTCTTATGAGTCTGACAGGGCCCCATGAGAAGTGTACACAGCTCAGGAAGCTGATGCCCAAAGTGACTGAACTTCCCCTGAGGTAATACAGACAGCTTGCCTCTTGTTCCCTGAATAATCACCAAGGCATCATGTTTTGTTGAAGATTAGATGCTCTTCCTGTTCCAGATCTTATCTTACCCTTAAAATTCTCTGTAAACAACCTCTTATGCTGATTGTATAAGTAAATGCAGTGCAGCTATAGGGCAGTCCTTTCTCCCATCAGGAGATGGGGCTCCACCTGACCTCAGCTTTCTGCATCTTGACCCTTGGCTTTGTTTCTTCATCCTCCATTATCCTCCCTCCAGAACTGCAAGGTCAGCTCTCAAAATTCTGGAGGAATCTGTCAGCACTAACTGAACCCTCCTAGCCATAGCCATAATAGGACACTGAAGTCAATCTCAGAATATTCAAAGAAGGTAGTGACCCAAGGTCCTGAAACTAACATTTAATATTTGCAAGAAAATAGAGATGACACTGTCCACAGACTTAGTGGAAATGAGTGTCCTTGAAAAATCCAGAGGGTTAGGGTTCGACAATTTAAGACAGAGTGAAAAGCCTAGACAGATACAAGAAAATTTGGCCATAGTGATTTTTATTCATCTCAGATATGTAAAGTTGCCAGAAAACACATTATCAAGGGGTAGAAAATATATGGCTACAGGCTGAGAAAGCAGCGGGGAACAGAGTTTTACTCTACAAATGACCAAAACTTAGATACTTGAGGCCTTGGAGATGTAGACCACATGCCACAGCCACTCACCACTGCAGTTGTAGCACTGATATCTCAGTAGACAGTAAAATGTGCACAAACACATGAGCTATGGCTGGAAGTTATCATGGAAGCCACTTTTACCCTTCATTTCTGCAGAGACTCATAGATATTGAACACAATTAATAGACTGGATAAAAGAAAGTTTAATAGAAACCCAACAGGGTGGACTGGTTGAGATAGCTCTAACTCAGTGTTCTAAGAATGTAGAGAAATAAGGCATTGGATTTTGAGAAGGGACCAGGACATGATAAACATACTGAGTCTCTGGGTAAAAGATGATGAGTAGGTCCTCTGATTGTCCCAGATGTCTTGACCACTGGCTGGAGGTGATGAAAGTTTACACACCAGGTAGAGGTAGAAACGTGTGTGTGTCCCAGACATTTAATGGCCACATGACTCTACTGTGAAAGGGTCTTTTGGTGATGTCACTTTAATTGTGGTTTTTATACTATTTTTACATGCACTGTTTTCAGAATGATGTAGTCCTCCAGAGCCCCGTCAGGCTGCCAGGGATCCGAAGTCACGTGAAAACCTAAGTTGTACTTCAGTAGGGGAAATGAGAGCTCTGAACATTCAGCCGTACTGCTGAATGAAAATGTCAACCTGTGTTCTTTGAACTAAAAAGTGATTTTTATACATACCTGTAAATCTATTTTGGTGACAGTTTTTGAAGCTCTTCTGTTTTACTATTCTTACCCTCTAACAGAATATTTTCAATGGAATAAACAGATACTCTCTCTTCAGCATGCGCATTGGCTCATCTAAATGTTCTATTCAACAACTTATAATGATCATTCACAGGATAAAATAAAGTCCCTAAATTCAGAAATACAAAATGGTTCTTACATGTTTCTTGAAAATTATTCCTCTAAATGATTTCTTGTTGCTCACATTGACTATCAACTGGTGTTCTCACACAGCTCAGAGGCCACTACATAGATTATTCTACCTGTGTTGTTTTCCCCAATACATCAACCACACAAATTCTCTTACTATTATCAATCTTTGGATCTGATGTTACTGTTGCAACGAAACCACTCATGGTTAACTGTGTAAAATCACATAAACCACTCACTTTCTTCTTTCACTAGCAGCCTGCACATGAAACCTTCCTTATCCAGGTGTCTTTACTTGAATCAGTTAACTAACTGTAGACCAATTATTTCACATATCTCTCTGAAGAATACATCAGCATTACAAAATTTAAAAAGAATTTGGACTTGATTATTCCTTAGTATACATTTTTCATTCTATCATCCATAAGCATGATACATTTTTTCTCATAGAGCTATCTAGCTATAACCTCAGTGGTAAAAAAAGTCAATTTATACCAAAAATGTCTAGAGGAATAATATTTCAGTATGAAAATTAGTATGGATTAAATCAATGGTTGCAGAAAGAATAGTTTATAGTTTTATCTTCAACATTTAGACAGGCAGATGATAGCTTCATGATGATGTGCAAAATGGAATTCTAGGAATACAAAAAGAAGCAAGCTTCACTGCCATCTTTTCCAAAGTACAAACATAATAAGGGTAGCAATAAAAACATAAAGCCATTGATAGTTCACATTGTGCTAAGCGTGATGAAGTACTGTCCTTGAGGAACTGAGGAAGGACACATCTGGAAGTGGGCCATGTGAATGAATTGCATTTTTACTCTTTTAATTGATAACTGTAGCTTTGGAATGAGTATTGCCTTTGAAAGCACAAAGGAGAATCTAATGTTCACAAATTTTTTTCTGATAAGATGTTAACCCAATAAGACTGTCAACAGCAGTTGATTTTTAGGATTTAAGATAAAGTTGTTTTCTCTATCTGAATTGTAACTAGAACAGAGTACAGTTTTACATTTATTTACATTTTCAATATTGTTAAAAATCCACATCATCAATTAAATGCAATTTGAAAGCTAAAAGCATTATATTAGCCACATCAGCTAGCTTCACACATGGATCAAACTTCAGTGAATTTATTTAGTGTCAATATTTCAGAACAGTAAAGGTCACCAACATTGATATATAAACATAGGTAAATGGAGGGTCTAAAATATTCAAATATATTCGGTGAATCATATGTTGAATGAAATTAATTAAAAAGAACTTCCTCATACTTCGTATTCTCATCCATACAAGAAGTAGCTTTCTGGTCATGTATATCTGAGCTGGGTCCTTTACATCAGGATAAAGCAGAAGGAAGCTCTAACCATAGGCACATCATCACTATAGGAAGATTTTGAGTACTCTTTGTCAAAAAGTCAGTTCTGACTACTCTAGAAGTAAGGAACCAGGCCAACAAATAGAAGTACAGCAATTACAGGGTTACCTCTGGGAGAGGAACAAAAGTCACTCCAAAGCAAATTATTCATAACTGGTTGGAGAGTATTGGGACTACATGAGAGCTTGAGGAAGCACTTCTGTTACATTTATTTCAAGTCAGAATGAAAATGTTCACCATAAATGCTGTCTTCATTTGTTCAGGTAGCTTTAGCAAAATTCAGTAAACTGAATAGCTATTAAAAATTGGCCTTTCTTTCTAACAGTTCTGGAGGTCATAACTTCCAAGATCAAGGTGATAGAAGATTTGGTGTCTGATGAAGGATGTTTTTTCATAGTGTCCGGTCATGGCAGAAGGAGAAATGGAGTGTCTGATCTCATTTTAAAGAACTTTTAATCATGAGGATTCTTTCCTCAGAGCCTAATCACCTCCCTGCAAAATCTCATCCTTCTAATGCTATTGCCATGTTGGTGTTTCAGACCACGAATTTGGAGGAAATGAAAATATTCAGAATATTCACGTGCTCATCAGAACTATGCTGAAAAATGTTTCAGCACAGGGCATTGTAACATGTGGCACAAAAACATGCTAAACCAACATAAATTTATGGTATTTTATTTGTATAGTTGGATGAGTTATAGCTTATATTAAAATTTTCTAATGTGTTTTATATGTTCCAGGCCTATTAATCTTGCTTTCAGTTTGTATATATGACAGTTAACTTTATAAGGTCTTATATGATAAATAAATAAATTTGGTGCTATAAAAATAAAAGGACAATGAAGGAGAGGGAAAAAAGAAGAAACTGAAATGCGTTATGTGCATGTACAAATCCCGTATATCAAATGTGATCATTATGTACTGCATGCACGGACTAACAAAAGAAAAAAATATTTATCAAAAACTGAGTTAAATAACCCTAAGTTATTGCAGGTTGGTCAGGCCCGCAGTCTCCCAAGCGAGTGGATGGCAGAGGCTTAAATAAATGATGAGACAATGGAAATGATTTTAAGGCTCTTAGACAAACAAACTCTTTTACAGCTTCATCTCAGAGTTTAGCCAAAGACTTTTCTGGGTGCCCCGTATTTATCTGGTTTTCAAACAAAGGAAGAGTAGACTCAAGAAAGACGTGGGAATCTCGCAGGATCTTGGGAGAATTTTTCCAAGTAGTAAATCATGTCCATCAGGAGAGCCAGCTTATCTTTAGGTCGGTATTTACTGTAGGAGTGTGGAGACTGTAACTGCAAGTCTCCTGTGGCTAATTGGGGTTGGAGTCAGACGCCTTCAGCTGAGATCTTGTCAGAAAGTTGCTTGAGCTTCAGACAACTCACAAGTAAACATGAAAAAGCCAATTGGTTAATATTAAATCCTGCTCAGAGCCACTCTGTGGTGGTCCCCAACAAACAGTGTTTCCAAATTTCACATTTCATTTTCTGAAATAAAATATATTTAATTTAATAAAGATTATATTTCAGAAATTGCTTTTCTCTGTATTCTGTCTCTGCATTAATAAGACTTTAGGTGGATTCATTTATTACTTCATTCACAAGTTACCTGTTGAGATTTTGGTACACATAACCTAGTACTCTTCTCCCATGGCGAAATGGTAAATAAGACACACAGAATTCAGCTTGCATAAAGCTAGTGTTTTACTGGGGAAGATTAAGGACGTACATTGTACAAGAACCAGTAACAGCTTGCTTTTATCATTACCAGAATTTGATTAATGGCCATAGATTGATTAAGCTGTGGGAAATTAAATATCATAAATATAAAGTCTCACATGTTACATTCTATTTACTTATAAAAATCAAAATGACTAAATGATTCATAGTTAAATATTCACTTTAAACATTAGCACTTTATTAATAGCCTGTACAATACAAGACTTGACTGAGATATATTGAAATATATTAATAATTTTGAAATTATTTGAGTAATGTTGACGTAGTATAACACCCAAAGCCCTGTGAAATTTTAACATTTCTTAAAAATGTGGGTAATTTCTAATGAAGTTTTACTATAGACAAACATTTAGTTATTCTATTTTTCAGGATGTTTTTGCATAGCTACTTATAATAATATTTTTAGTTTAAAATAACATATATACTTTTCAAACTTTAAAATGCCACACATAGTTCTTATTACTTAAGGTTATATTCTGATATTGGAGAAAGACAAGGGCGTAAAGTCCTCCTAATGCAAACACAGGCACTAGTCAGTGTGACGTCTATTAAAATATATTAATCTCTTTAGAGCATGAATTCTTGCAGGATTGACTTCAGATGAATACCAGAAGATAAAATAGCTGTATTTGTTTACTGTAATGCTTTCATTAATATGCGCATATATAAAGTAACTTCATATCCTTAAAGAAAGATAAAACATATGCTACTTCATATGATGTCTCAAATTACAAAAATTGTATTTAGCTCATTTTATATAGTTTGCTTTTCCTCAAGATATTATATCTCTTCACTTGGAAAAATGCTATAATAATTAATTGCTACAAAATATTATCATCTTACAGTATTTGAACCATCAAAGGATGATCAAAGTTGCCACTGCTTCTGAGCTATCTCTCTCTCTTTGTTCCGGGATGCTGGGCTTGGGTGTGAGCTGGGAAGCACATTTCTCTGTAACAGGAATCTTCTGATACTGCCTGACGATCCCTACCAGGATATTTTTAAAAAGAAGGCAAAGGAGTAATTTCTTTTCTATATTTAAACTCTTTCGATAAACTTTTTCCTTGCAATATTCTTTAATTTTAATAGCAATGAAGTAGCAGTTAGATTTACTGTTCAAATTTTAGTATTTCTCTGATTAATTATCCTACCAATTAAAAGATATCAATACCAACCAGGCAGAATTATTTTCGTAAATCCATAGTCCTATAGCAGCAGTTAGGACTCTGGAATCCCAAATTCCTCCCCTACATTAAACCCAATCTTAGTGATGATAGATAATTTATGTACACATTTACTGTACTTCTGACCTCATTCTCCCATATTTCTTGGTAACCATGTAAATATCCATATATCTATTTCCCATTGTTAAATGTGTATGTGTGTGAAATGCTTTAAAAAAATGCCTTTGAAATTACCAGTCACCTGAATGAAAAACAATTATCTAATTTCAAATGGTGACATACACAAGTCTGGCTTCTCATCTGAACTTCATGGCATAAGCCTGTTTCATCTTGGTCAGCCCTGCTAGGCGTATCTGTAAGACTTAGACAAAATGCAATGGGGAACTAAAGCGAACTCTGAGTGATAAAAACAAAAAAGTGAACTGGTGACTTACCCCAAGGCTGAGGGGACAATACAGTGTGTGACCGGACATTTTGACCACTCAACCCAACAAAGTAAACAGGTCCCATATATTGCAACATCCAGGCAAGCAGCACAATGAGGACTACATAGGTCACATTTTTCCCCACATCCATGAGATTTTGCAGCAGTGATGTGTCTGTCCAGGAAGAGGCTTTTCATCTTTTTTTTTTTTTTTTTTGCGGTACTGGGGATCGAACTCAGGACCCTGTGCTTGCTAGGCAAGCGCTTATTCCACTGAGCTATATCCCCAGCCCCGAGAACGGAATATTGATCACTCAGAATAGAAACACTGCACAGATCTTTTGAATGGAAAATAAGTGCTACGGGAAGATATGAGGAATCATGTTTCCCTTCTGCACAGGCTTTCTATTCAGTTATTTTACATGTTCTTTAAGTTCATAATTCATCATTATAAATAAGATATTTTAGATAAACACAGTGCAAAACCTTTACTTCTTTCTTGGCTTTTACAAATGCAAGTTACAGAATTTGAATGATCCCAGGTGATAGATATATCAAAACTATAAATCCAGGTAAATTTCTCTGAGCCTAAGACTATTACAATGTAGCACTACACTAATATTTCAGATTTTAGAATAAATTTTGCCAGAGTATTATATTCAATCCATTAACCTACTTAATACTTATGATGTAATATATATCTGAAGAAACTGTACATCCTGAACTCAGGATACTTGCTTTTCAGTGAAGACATAAGGGGTACTGGAGAAGGAAAATAAAATACATATATGGAATTATTTGACAGTGCTATTTATATTACAATAGTGACAAATACATTATTATAAAAGCACCAATAATATGAATTATAAAGTTTTATAACAGGAAGTAATCCCCAAAGCCCCAGATAAGAGGTAAGCACCATGTTGACAAAGAAATGGAAAAGTGTAGATGTAGCAAACCCTAAGGGTACAGTCTCATAGGTATCTTTAGCATGCTTGAAACTTGCATAGGACCTAATACGCTTGTGTTTACTGCTCATAAAGTGGGCTAAGAATTAAAAGAATAAATCATAACACAGTTGCATTTGATCAGCACATGGTCAGTTGTCCAGGTGACGTCATGTAAAGCTTAACCCTTCTCATAAACTCAGCCACAGAGACCAGCTAGCCTAGAGAGATTAACAACAGTCAGATTTCAAATTCTTCATTAATCAACTCATTTGAGATGTTTTAAAAATACGCCTTTCGGCTGTGATGTAGTGCTATAAATATTCTTGTTCTTTCAAAATCTCATTTTTATGCCATTCGACTATGAAGACCTCTTACAATAAATGTGCTCTCGGAAAGAATTTCTAAAACCCAGCATAATATTCAAATCTTTGCTCTTGTTGTAGTTACTCATTTGTACTTATTCCTTCTCAGGTATAAAGCTTACAGGTAATACTTCAAGATAGGTAAAATCCTTGTTCACCTATTTGTCATCTAGTAAACATTATTCAAGTGTAAATTTTGCTTCTCACACTCTACTCAAACACGTGAATGTTTCAGCTTCTTTCTGCTTTGTTTCCCTAAAATAACCTTAATATGTAATGAAAATTAAGTGCCATAAATATTAAAATAAATTCATTCCTTAATTAAGATTTTTGACTTTGAAAAGACAGTACTAATCAGGTTTCCAGTGGTGGAGCTTAAATGATGGCAATATGATATTACATAAAATGTAAGGAAAAGAGTGATAGCAAGGAGTATCCTAATCAAAAATGTAAGTGAAAGACACTAACTCATAATCATAGACAAAGATATAATGATTATGTACAGACATAATTTCATAAATAGAAATTCAATTGGGCATAAATAAAATGAGATCAGTTTGAAACAAACTAAATTTGTGATTCCTGGGGAACATCTGTTTAGAGGTGTTGAGGAGGTGTACTTGGAGAATTACTGGGTGATTATTTGATGCTATTGAATAAATTAATGTATGGACAAAAGAATGAGTTAATGTCATCAGATATCAGGAAAGATTTTAAATCAAAGAATTGGGATTAAGGTAAAAACTCTAGGATGAGATCACCTGGAAACACAATGAAGAGGAACTAAACAAATATCCTCCCAGAATTCCACAATTAAGTGAATTGGAAGGAAGCAGAGTCAGATAGAAGCAGGAAGATGACAAGTTGAAACCCGGTCGGAGCATATTCACTGCCCCTGCCTGAGTTACTGAGAAGTGTTAAAAATTAAGAGCAAAATAATAGAGTTTGGGATGTAGCTTAGTGTGAGGTCTCAGGGTTCACACATTAATACTACTAAATATTACAAGATATTTGCATCAGATATCCTGAACAAATTCTAGTAGATCTCTCTTGGAGTTTTGACCAAAGTGTTGTACCTTTTTCTATTGTTAGTTTGGAAGCTAGAGTGGAGAAAACTTTCTCATAAGTATTAAATACATAGCCACAGATCTATTTATATATTGTAATACTACTTTGCAACACAAAAAATATATTCTTATAGTATACTGAAATTAAATTTACAATCATTGAACACATTGTGGGGCCGGCATCATATTCATCATTAAAAGTCACTTAGTAAGCTTCTACATAAAAGGCGTTTCCCTTAGGGGACTTCTGTGTTCATGACAATTAGTAGCTCAGCCTCAAGTACTTTTCAGTATACATTTTAAGTAGACCACGCCTCTAGTTGAGGATGCGTGTACGGAGGTGATCGAACATCCAGAGTGGTGCCCTCGTTCACATCATTTGATTTGGTTTATCATCTCATGAATTACTGATCTTTTTGTTAGAATAAATTGAAGACACAAAGTACAGTTTTGCAATTTAGCCAGTGGAATCCATGCGAGAATATATTACTCAATCAACCAGTCTTTGATCCCAAACTCAGGGCTCTTTCATCATAAAAATGTACTAATGTAGTGACATTTAATATTAGTTATTTCTTTTAAATTCTTCAATGATGAGAAATTAATCATTCAAATACCCTTTTTACTCAGATATTTATGTTTTTATCTTTTAACTTGTAATCAGTGCACATTCGGGGTAATGTTCGCAGTCATATTAGGGAGGAGGAGCGTGGACTTTACATGTCTTTAATCTTTCATTCCCTTTCCCTTTCTTTACTTCCTCCATCTTTGCAGCGTCTTCTCATTTGCAAAATGTCTATTTCCCTGTTACCTACTGTTTATCTTTTATTTTTTAAATTGATACTTTGCATTCCTATTATAAGTGATGTTATGCAATATTTAATTTGTGTGTCTCGCCTTTTTTATTTATAATGTGTTCCCAAAGTACATCCATTTATATAAAAATGGCTCAGCTTTATCCTACTCTGCTTTTAAAGTCTAGGTCGTTCTCTCAATCAACTAATTTTTATTACCTAGATGAGACTTTATTTTCTGTGGGTGATATTTAAGACCAGAAATTTTTAATCATTTAGAGTATGGTCAAGGTTCTGCACTCTGACACATTAGAAGTTTCTAATGTAGATATTTTGTAAACCAAACGGATCCTGTTTCATAATGAATTCAGTTATTACAGTAAGGAAAGTTGAAATTGATCCCAGTTCACTTATATGATTGTAGCTGCTGTATAAATATTAGGCAACTAAATTTGTGAATGAACTTTTCAGTTTTATTAGTTTTATTTACAAGAAGCATATAAAAGTTACAATAGATTACATAGAAAAGGAATTTATTCGTGGAATGTTTGATGGTACACATAATTATTAGACAATACAGGGAAAAATTTAAGACTTAGATTACAGGGAAATTTACACAACCAAAAGCCAAAGTGTTGTCATGATGAGGATAGCCATGGTGTCCTTGTAATTATTGTGAAACATACTTCATGTTGTGGGCAAAACCATCACTAGTGTGCTTAGCCATTTTGCAAAAGCTATTCTGTCAGCCACACCACGGACATCTCAACTATCATATAGCTGTGATCACCTCTAGTGAAAGCTAACTCTGCATTGTTTGTTCTCTTATGTTGTCAGTTTTAAAACTAAAGTATCATTTAAAACTTAGACAACATACCTAAGATCTAGCTGTAAGGAAACCTAGATTTTTTAATACTATCCCACCAACTGGACAATACATCTGGATGTTACCACCTCATATGGAGCAGTTTTCTAGACAAAAGTGCAAGATCCTGTGCCAGGCTCTGAGGGATGAGGACATTCTATACCCCCAGTAGCTCAGGTTCCACTCAACTCAATGATTGCAATATTTTTAGGCTGTGTACATGCTGTCCTAGGTTTTGAATAGTTAATGTTATATAGAGTCATGAGGAAAGTAAGTTTTACAAAACTTTGATTAGCTTTAGGAGATAAACTAAAGGAGGAGAATGACAAATAAAGATGAAGGTCTTTTGTGACTCTTGGTAGTACTTTTAAAAGGTGAAAATAAAAAGTGGGGATGATTGACAATAAAATTTTATGGTTTGGATGAAGTTATTGGTATGAAAAGAAGGTCAGATGAAAGTTGTTTAAAATGAGTTGAAGTAAAATTTTTAGTCTTAATGAGAATATGAAAATGTCTATCAATAAAAAAGGACAAAATATTCAAAGTGCCTTTCCAAATATAACTCAAAATGATATAACAACAACATATACTACTTGTCATTTTATTTCTATTTTCAGGTTTTTAAAAAATGCATTCTATATGTAGTCCTGTGCACTATATCTTGAGTATACACAATGAATTCATAATGTTACCAAATGGAATACTTTCACATGATTTCTGCTCACATTTTTCTAGATGTCATTGAAAGGTGTCTAAGACGGGACATATATTATTATGAATACACACACCTAAACTCTTCCTTTGCCTTAGCTGAATTCTGAACTCCCATATTAATTCTTCCCCTGGCACATTGAGTCTATTTCCAGAATGTGTCTCATGTTCAATTTCTATTCATCTTCACCCCAAACTCGACTGTATTAATGTACTAATTCTTTCCCATTCCTGTCCTCACCCTTTCACTCTTCTAGTAGATCACGAGATTATTAATTTCTTCTACTTAAGTTATTTTAGATTCTTCAGGGTGATACAACAAAAATTTCTCTTGACCTGTGGAAGTCCTGACATCCTGTTCTTACTCACTGCCACAGTACAGATCTTTAACCTCCATCCTTAGCACTGCTATTTATTCAGTTCAAGTGTCTGAAATGCAGCCCACCCTTTCAGTGTTTCTCTTGCAGCTCAGTTTATTGGATTTGCTTCTCCACCTCATCATTAGTTCGAGATTCTATTTCTATATTTCATCACCTGGAGAATTGATCACATTTTTCCACTGAGTCAATAGTAACCAACTTTTTATGTCTTCCCATAGATTCTGTTTGTTTTTTACATTGTTTATCACTATTTCTAATGTAATATTTGCATAACTATTTGAAAATTATATCTCTTCTACCAGATTTTACGAACCATGAGGACAGGGCCATGCGAGTCTGTCTTCTTAGCGCCACAACCAATATGGAGCACAGTAGCTGCTAAATAGCAGGTGCTCAGGGTGCTACAGATTAAATTAGTGGGTGAAAGAATGAGATTATATTATAAAGTTCAAGAGTAGCTACAGTACTACACTCAGATGTAACCAGAAATAAGTAAAATAAATATTTAAAACTCTAATTCTTTATCATCTAATTCTTCAAACTTCTTTATTTTACCTTCACGATAAACCTAGGAGCATACTGCTAGTCAGGACTCTGAGCACATGTAATTTGTAGTCAGGAGTCCAATTAAATGTTCCAGACTGGAAGGAAATCAATAATATCAGAGTGGATCACAAAGAAAAATTGCATTGTGTTTTTCTTACCTAAAAGGCTAGAAAGATGTTTTCCTAAAACATTTTGTGCAGCCTAATAGAGAATAAATTAATCTTGGAATACTGATTCTTAGCTTCTGTCAGAAATTCAAGTTCTTATTCAGCTGCCTTCAAAATAAGAGAGGGGTAATAGTTCGTGCTTGATGACTGTCGTGAGGTTATTGACATAATTTATGCAAGTATTGCATTTAATGTGCTTCATACATTTTGTATTTTGTTCTTTATGCATATTCATGATATCTGTATAAATACGGCTATGTGATGATTTCTAAAATTGTGATAATTTATATAAAATATACTTAATTTATAATTAATGGTTATAATTCACAGCAATTTATAGAATAAATGTAAACAAATCACTTTGCCAAAATTATAACATAATGAAACTTTAGTAATGTTTAAAAACTTTTAACAATGATCCAGTGAAAACTAGATCAATTTATTGACTCTTTTGTTGAGATAGAAGCTGAGAGTTAAGTCTAGCTTACATTTGATACATTGTTCACATTTTTCCATTTTTCATTTCTAATAAATGTTATGTGGATACTTGTTCATTGCACAATGGCATATTTCAATGTTCCTCTTTTATTTTTCCAGGAGAGCTTGTGTTGATTTCAGTCATATGTGCTACTCAACCCTTGAGAAAAAAAAACAAACTATTAATTGCAACAAAAACATTTGACTAGCAAATGTCACCAAAGCCCTCAGGACATCCCAGGCCTCTGCAGCTATGACAAAATATAAAAGAGGTCATAGTTTCATGCTCTGATGAGTTTAGGAAACAAGAACAATCCCAAGTTGTGCCTACATGAACAATTTGAATTTGAATGATTTAAAACATTATTATTTATGAGTATGCACCACTTAGTCTTGTTAAAATCCAGAGTTGAAGATAATGATGCCTGTTTCTGCAAAATACATGGTCCATAGGTAATAACATATAATGACATATAACTACATATAACTGGTAAGCTAAGAATCTGCCAAGACCCTAAAATGTGTAATTTCTGTCCCAAATTATGGCAGCATTATAGGATAGGTACTTCTCTGGAACAATCCAAAACACCAGGACCAGAAAAAAAAAAGGCCTTGATTGGGAGTAAGCCTGTGATCTACATGGGAGGGTGCTGTCCTGAAGGCCTTGTGAGTACATGTGTGTCACGTGGCAGGGCTAAGTTGGCTCTGCTGACACTGTCGGGTCTGTAACTTGGCTGAGATAACTGGGGAGACTACAGGAGGTTTCACTCAGCCTCAGCTTCAGCAGAGAACTGATTTTGTTAGCATGATAATGGCAGAGAAATTTAACAGAGTGTAAAGGTGTAAATTGAAGCTTGATGACATTATCTCAAAATCTCTACCACATCCTGTTGGTCAGATAGTCATAGAATTAAGAGTTACTTAAAGGAAAATCACTTCTTGAGAGCAGCAAGGTTAAGAGTGGCTAAAAGGTTGGAAAAGGATTGGGGGAGGAAAAGGAGAATCAAGATTTATGATGTACAGGTGCAAATTCCCTATGATGAATGTGAACATTATGTATATTCAAAGTGTACCAATAAAATTAATTTTAAAAGAAGTTAAGAGCATCAAATCAGGGAAGAAAATAGTGTGCCCATGTTTGCAAACTACCTACCAGTACAAGTGACAACATGACTTGAAGGTAAGCCTTGAAGGAAAAATCTTACAAAAAATTTGGTGAAAACTGCATTTTATGAGAATGGTCATTGATTAAACAATTATATTGGGACTTTTTTTTGTTCTGTCACTTAACTGTCACAGAAGTTCAAAAGATATGTATTGGGACTCCAATTTTAAACATGAGAGAATTGAAACTGCACAAAAAAATACTCTGGTATTCAAAAGTGTTTTACTGCCAGGTGTGGTGGTACACACCTGCAATCCCAGCACACAGGAGACTGAGGCAGGAGGGTCGCTCTGATTTTGAGACCAGCCTGGGCTACTAAGTGAATTCAAGGCCAGCCTGAACTACAGAGTGAGACCCTATCTCAAAAAGGCAAAAAAAGTGTTGTATTAAAACATAACATGTTATAAAAAATTTCTCTCATTCTACTGCACTGGATCCCTAATTTAATTTTTATCTGTTTTCCCAGGATTATATCTATTTTATTAATTTACTTAAATTTTGTTTCTCATCCATAGCTCTGATTGAATTTATGGCAGTTAATTTACTTCCTAGACTTACTTTTCTCTTTTCACTTTTAGTAATAAAAATTAACATATCCTTTGAAGGAATAAGAGATTTCCCTTGATGTAAATATTATATAAAATAGAATTAGTGATGATTCAGATTTTAAGGGAATGTAGTATATTTTAGTTGAAAGTCAAATAATTAATTGAGATCCTACCTCTCCTAAGATAGAGAGGAGAAAATCATCATCAGATATGCAGCCCCTAAAATACCTAGTGCCGAGATAGGGAGGACTTCCGGGAAGATGGCGACCAGGTGAGCAGCAAAGGAGCGATCCTCCTTGATAAACACCACCAGCTCGAGACAGACTTGGCGAGCGTGAATGCCGGGACCTCGGCTGGGAAGTTCAAACTGAACGTATTTCTCTGAGCTGCTGGGGGAGATGCGGTAGGGCGGCCCAAACTACCGTGGTGAGACCCGGGAAAGCCCCAGACGCTGGGAGCCAGAGACGCTCCGCACGGGGAGGAGGCTTGGCTGGGTCCGAGCGCCCTGGGGGAATAGCCGCCTAGGTCCCTCCCGCCTCCCGAGCCGGAGCAGCTTTCCAGGAACTCCCGATAGAGATCGGCTTTTTAGCAGCGGCAACGCCCGGCAGTCCCACATTTCGTGCTCATCGGGCAGGCCGCGCAGAAAGCCCCAAACGATAAACTGGAACCTTGGAACCTTCCTGCCTGCAGGGACTCTGAAAACAGGTGAGCTATCTGCGCTAGCGACCAGATCACCGAGTGGGGGAGGAGATCCTCCCGTATACCTGCAGGGAACCCTGGGAGGGCGGGGGAGCGATCTTACACACCTCACCCAGGTCACTCGGTAGGGAGTATCTAACCAATATCTGTACAGACTTTTAAGCGGAACTCTCAGCAGAAAGCTTAAGGGACATTCCCCCAAAGAAAAGTCATTGGAGCAACCTCAGCAGCAGACCTTTGCCTGCTGAACTGCCTGGGGAATCTATTGCTCAATATTTTGAATCTGATACCCAAAAATGGGAAGACAGAAGACCAAATCTCAGCAGAAAGCTTAAGGGACATTCTCCCAAAGAGAAGGAATCATTGCAGCAACCTCTGCAGCAGACCTCCGCCTGCTGATCTGCCTGGGGAATTTATAGCTCCACATTTTGAATCTGATACCCAAAAATGGGAAAACAGAGGAGCAAAACGCAGTCTCAAAACTAAACCCCACCCAGAACAAGTTTCGAATGTGAAGACACAGGTGAACCAGGAAGCCTCATAACTTCAAGATATGAAACGATGGCATCCAAAATGAAACAACTCCAACAGGCCATGAAAGAGCTTAAAGCAGAAATAACCCACATACCCGCAATGATTTCTCAGATAAAAAACGAGCTGAAAACAATGATTGAAGAAATGTTCCATTCACACAGACAAGAAATAGACAAAATTCTAGAAGAAAATAGGAAACAAATGGAAATGTTACAAGAGCAATTCAGGAATGAATT